>VZTO01024963.1:0-33530 GCA_013400615.1 Syrrhaptes paradoxus | reverse complement strand
ACTTTAAAATTTTAAGAAAAAAAAAAATAAACCAACCGTACCCTGAAAAAAACCTCACCAAAACCCAAACAAACTTTAAAATCTCCTAAAACAGTATCCTTCCAATAGATTTTTATTTTTTATTTCTGTAAAATCTTTATTTAAATTTAGTGTTTTAGTATTGTAGGAGAGATCATCTAGTCCNCACAGCACACTGATTTTGTGCACAAAAGTGTTGTGTCTCTCCCTCTCTTGTTTAACAGAGTAGACACAGCCTCAACATTTCCTTCTCTCTTCTTATTCTGTGTATGTCCATATTTAAAATGAACATTCTGATGAATGTCAGACAACTTTTTCACTTTAAAATTTTAGGGGAAAAAAACCCCAAAACAAACTACCCATGCCCGGAAAAAAACCCCAACAAAACCCACACAAACTTTAAAATCCTTCCCATAGATTTTTATTTTTTATTTCTGTAAAATCTTTATTTAAATTTAGTGTTTTAGTATTGTAGTATAGATCATCTAGTCCAATCTACTGCTCAAGGAAAGACCGACTAGGTTAAATCAGACTTCATTCAGTCAAACTAGGAACAACTCCAAGGGTGCGGACTGCACAGCCTTGTGTGGGCAACTGTTCCAGTTTTCACTTTTGCTGTGCTACTCCAAGACTTTCACTCGTGTGTAATCTCTGCATTTATGCTCTATTATTTATAATAACGTATCTCATCTGTATAATAATCAATTCTTGTATTTCCTGTATAATCACACGTCAGGTCACTGAAGACAGCAATTAGAAACCCCTTAGCTTTCTCTTCTCTAGTGTCAACAAACCAAGACAAAGCTCAGTAACGGCTATGGGGTTTGTTCAACATAGGGCCTGCTTCCATTTTAAGTAAAATAGGTAGATGCTTTTAAATAAATGTTCAAGAACTTTTGGCTGAAATACATAGGAAAAATGTGAAAAGCATTCACATATTCCCTGAGACCTCCTTTTCTCTATCGACAGTGCAAAAGGGCCTTTATGCAATTTAAAATTGATTTGAATATTTTACACTGCCAGTAGGATACAAATAAGTCCCATTGTAAATGATAATGTTTCATATTTTAATCTTAAATAACTTACCTCAGGCAACTGAAGAAGCTAGTAGGTATTCTAGAATGAGATCAGTATCACTGTGTTGGAAGGCTGTGCAGAATCATGAAGAACTACATCTTCTTCTTAGTGACAATTTTCATATTTAAAGATTTATGGAGATGGCTGGCACTGATCTATCAAAAAAAGCAGTAATTCCAGTCACTCCAATTTGCAGTGAATAAACCCACAGAAATACTGCTTGACGGTTTAGTGCATATTTTTTGCAGTCTCTTAATCTTTCCAACATGTCATTTATTATTGTCTTTAAAAGACTGTCTTTCTGCTGGACGAATCCTATAGGTACAGATGCTTAGAATGTTTGTAGCACTAGAAACGCCAATGTTAGAAGACAGAGATTATTTCCAAAAGAAGTAAATATTTGACTATGAAATCCCGTTGTGGAAAACTATATTTTTATACACTGATGGTTTCTTGAAGTTTGAAATTAGAGGTTTGCTTGTTTATTGCGTATGAGAGATGAGGAAATTTTCACGCTGAGTTTAAAATATTCTGCTATATATTCCTCAACTTATAATGTTTAAATGAGTACGATAGGGGAAAAAAAAAGACTAAGAATCTACATGCACCTCTGTAATTTAAGAGCTGTTCCTTCTGTCAGTAAGCTTGATTACTTGTCATAGACTTCACAGTGACCACCACGTATTTCATGTGAAATAACGGATGAGGACTGATTGACACTGACTGCTACAAAATTACCATTTCCACGGAAGCCAGCATCAATTACTGACAGCGATAGGATGCTCGTCTAGGAGATCCTGAACAACATTGCAGCATCTGTTGAAATGAAATACGTCTGCAGCAGCCAAGGCCAATAAAAAAGGATTATACTAGTTACAGTTAGGAATAACTAAAGTAATTAAAGTAGAAAATAAGGTCGGACTCAAGAACTGACAAGATGAACAGAAAGGCTAGAATTTTCCTGCAATAGCAAAGCTCATGTGTCCGTAGCCTCACTGACTCCAGTTCATTCAAGTTTTTGTCTGAACTCTGGCCAAGCCAACATTTTTATTGCCATGTCTGTCACTTAATGTGCTGGGGTAATATTAGCTAGCATGGTTATTAGGGTGCCATGATTTTCACTTGGCCAGAATGAAACCCAGTTTGTCACATTAGTTCCTTACATGTTAAACTTCCTGAATTACTTTTCAATCCGTCAAGCAGATATAAAAGAGCTTGTTTGGTTAGTACTGAAATATGCAGTTTTATTTGTTTTATTTTTCAGCCTTACAGGAAAACCACAAATAATGTGGTCTCTCCCCTGCTCAGCAGATGTATCTTGTAGAAGTGATATTCAAGGCATAACTGTCTATAAAGCCATGCATAAAAAGTTTCTAACTTTGATTACAAGTTGAAATACATCAACATATTACTGACCTTGCTACTTTCTTTCGTGTATGTTANTCTCTCTAGGCATATCAGGGATAAGAAGGTCATTAGAGGCAGTCAACATGGCTTCACCAAGGGGAAGTCATGCTTGACCAACCTGATAGCCTTTTATGAGGACATTTCCAGGTGGACAGATGATGGCAAAGCAGTAGATGTGGTCTATCTTGATTTCAGAAAAGCATTTGACACCGTCCCCTGTTTTTATCCATGGGGCTTCCATTGTCATCTCCATGCTTATCCTTTCAGCAATCCCTGTTACAGTATATTCCTTCTTTTGTGCAGTATGATGGATTAAGGGCTTGGTGGTTTTTTGTTTGTTTTGGAGTTAGTTTCTTTTTTTTCAAGTTTTAAAATGTTTCTTGTGTTCAAAACCAAATTAATTCTTAAAATTTGATTGTCAAGCTTCTCCTTCCATCTCTCACTCATATCCAATAGAAAAGTAGGTAGCTGGAATTGAAATGTCTCCATGAATATATATTTGATCAAACAGATTTTTTTTTCCAGCCTACATAATTTTTTTCAGCTTTCATAATCAAGGATTTTTTTACATTAACAAATAATATTTTCCTCACAAATTTGCATCATTAATCATATTTCAGTGAGATAATACAAGACTGGACTCCTTAATTTGGATATATAAACACTTATGCTATAAAACATGAAGGATGATAATTGACTCAGGTGTGTCTTTATATCTTTATCAAAGAGAAATTTAAAGCCTCTTGGATTTTCTTCTGTTGGTAGTTTTATTTCCTGTAGGATTACATCTGGCTGATGGAAGTAACTGAAGATTCAATTTATCTGGGTATGCGTAGAGCAGATGACTTACTATTACATAATATTAAAAATCCAAATTGTGTGGAATTGACAGCATGTGTATTAGATGAGACAAAAACTAGCTTGCTGACAAATATCCAACCTTGTTATAACGAGAAAATATTTTGCTCTCATGGACTCCCTGAGAAATAATTTACTGGGCTTAGTTATGTCCGGTGTGGTTTTGGAAAATCTTTACTGAGAAAATTTGAAAATGATTCAAAGGTTGCAGAACTGTTAAAAACAAGTAAACTAACCAATTAAAGCAAGATCTGTCAGACTAATGGTTCAAAACAATCCAAATTATTTGAATTAGTTTCTGCTTTAGATGAGAAAAATAGAAGGTTATTTACGAGAAGATCAGGACTATTTACTACCCCTAAAAGATGACACACAGACACACACTCTTTTGACTTGACTTGTGCCTAATGGGATGAAAGTCATGTCTGCTCTTGAGGCTTCATCCCTGCTTTAGAGAAAAAGGAAATTTCTCACCATCAGTATAATCTTAGAGGGCTGCACTAACACAGCTTGCCTCCCTGTTGCATTAAACCTGTCCTGCGTATGGCAAATTTGCTCTAAACANTTTAGATGAGAAAAATAGAAGGTTATTTACGAGAAGATCAGGACTATTTACTACCCCTAAAAGATGACACACAGACACACACTCTTTTGACTTGACTTGTGCCTAATGGGATGAAAGTCATGTCTGCTCTTGAGGCTTTGTCCCTGCTTTAGAGTACAAGGAAATTTCTCATGATCAGTATAATCTTAGAGGGCTGCACTAACACAGCCATAAAGCTTCTAAACCAAAGATGGCTTATATCAGGGTAAAAAAGATCTGGTCCATTTACATAAATATAATTAAAGATACCTAGAATAACCAGGCTTAGTATCAGATATGTGCATGAAATATAATGGTATATTATATTAATAAAGTCAAACTGAGTAAGGTTTTACTCTCTGTTGACTTGGGTTTCCACAACTATATCACTAAAAAAAGGAAGATGATATACTAATAAAGAACCTGTTTCAAACACTGAGGCCAATTAAGACTGAATAGCTTACCTCCGTGTTGCATAAAACCTGTCCTGAGTATGGCAAATTTGCTCTAAACGTAACAATTTGGATGTTTCAAAATGCAGACAAGAGGCAAAATAACTGCTTAAGACAGTGGGCCTTGGAGTCCACTGTTCTAGCTTGTTTCCCGACCTTGTTTTTTTGGAAGCTTAGGTGTACCTTTTGGACATAAGTTAAAATCTGTGAGCAGATAACATCTTGCTGGATCGGACAGCAAAAGCTGGCTGGATGTTAATGAAAATGAGGTTAGTTAGGCAAAGAATAATAATTTAGTTTAACAGCAATCCATTGCAAATAAATTTTAATTCTAGAGGGTGAATTTAGTTGCTTAAACGCTGATTGGAAAAGCTGTGCAGGAACGTAGTTGGATATTATAACCCATCACCATAGCAGTCCAGATGGCTGAACTGCGAAACCCAAGTTCGGTAGTAGCTAGAGATGCCAGCACATGAAAGCTCACAAGAGACCATTAGTCTTGAGGCAAAGGCTTTCAGCTTTCCTCTCCTACGCATATTTTCAGTCTAACACATTCCGTGATTTTGGGCTAACCTTTCTTAGTGAAGGTCTAAGAGAGAACTGGGCAGTAACCGTGCCAAGTGGTCTTGACGCAAATTCCTGTCAGCAGAAAATGTGAAAAGGTGGGTGGGTTGTGGCAGAAAGTAATTATGATATTCTTCCATGTGAGCTGTAGATACATTTTCCCACACACTGTATGCAATTGTTGAAGACTACTGTGTTCACTATTATGGAAAGTATTTATGCATAGTTACAACTTCTGTGTAAAATTAACCAAATAATGAAACGAAAGCTGTTCTGAGAAGCTCTTTGCTTTATTCTAAAAGAGCAGCTAATTGCTTCCGGATATGTTAGAGTTTATTGGTATTGTACAGATGCGTATAATCACTGCCTTGCCCTGCTTGAATAGCAGCCATCTGTTTGCCTTCGCATGATTGCATCTTTTAATAAATACACTTCTGTTTGTGTCTGAGAAACAGTCACTCTTTCCCTGCCAGCGTTAGCAGGATGGCATGACATACAATGAGATTCATCTTTTAATACGCTTGAGTGTTGCAACTGGATGTACTGGTTTTGGCTGCAACAGAGTGAGTTTTCTTCATAGTGGCTTCTGTGGTGTTATGTTTTGGATTTTTGATAAAAACAGTGTTGATGATACGTTGATGTTTTAGCTACTGCTGACCAGTAGTTGGCATCAAGATATTTTCTGCTTCTCACACCACCCCACCAGCAAGTAGGCTCCAGGTGCACAAGAAGTTGGGAGGGGACACAGCCTGGACAGATGACCTAAATGACCACAGGGGTATTCCACTCCCTATGTCATCATACTCAGCAATAAAAGCTGCAGGAAGCAGGAGGAAGGGGATAACCTCCACAGTAATTTTTTTTTTCCTTCCCAAGTAGCTGAAAGCCCTTGTTTTCCTGGAGATGGCTAATCACCTGCCTGCTGAAGGGAAGTAACAAATTAATTATTTATTTTGCTTTGCCTGTACACGCATTTTTGTCTTTCCCTTCTAAACTGTCTTGCTCTCAGCTGATGGGTTTTCACACTTTAACCCTTCCAAGTCTCTTCCCCAACCCATTGAAGGGGAGTGAGTGAGTGGCTGTGTGTTGTTTTCCTGTCTTCAAGGGTTAAACCATGACAACATTGGCTTAGATCAATACAATCTTTTTGAAAGAGCTCCTATGATTCAGCTAGTCAATTATGCTAAATAAACATGTCAATTAGTTGTACAATTTATAGCAGTCGCGGCATTCTTTCTCTTTTTGTCAATAAGAGATGATTTCCTAAGAACTGCTTAGAAAACTGTTGCATTATCCCTGTGTTCTTATTATTGTTGCTATTTAGGTAAAGAAAAAAAAAGATTAAAAAAAATATACTTCTAAGTAGTTTCACTAATAAATGAACAGGAGTCTTAGAAGCCAGAAAACTGTGTTGACCAAATAAAAAGAGTTGGTATTCAAACACAGCGTGCTCTGTGCTTCAGGGCTTTAAATTACACTTAAAGCACTTGCTGCTCTGCATGTAAATTCTTTCGGGTCAAGACCAAGGAGGCAATTCTGAAGACAGATGTAAATACTAGAATGTGTGGAGGTCATTAATTAATTGTGTGGACACTCTTCAACTGCTTCTTGTCACATGGTTTTGTGTGTTTCTCTCTCTCTTGCAGTTTCTGAACTAATAGGCTTTTATTAATTAATTATACAGAAAGGTAAAAAAATTCTAAAATAAACTATCTCTTTGTATATTCTGTGAAAATAAGCATCCAGGTAGAGAAGATAAATGTCAGTCACACTCTCACTGAGAGAATTTTAGATTCCACTTTTCAGGGCAACACACACACACACAAAATCACAACTGCAGGACAAATCTTCAGTCTTAGCTTGCTCTGTGATAAAAATCACAGTAGTTAACCAGACTAAGACTAATGAGAAAAAAACTTCCCTTAATCCCATTTTTTTCAGGATAAATGTTAACACCAACATGCATGATGTAGGTGTATAGTGTGAATATATGTACATAAAATGATTTTTTAATCACTACATATGCTACTCAATCTCCAGAACTGGATTTAGCTTCAGCTTGAAATTCAGACTTCACAGAATTGATATTTTTAAGTTTTCTGCAATATATCTAAGTTTTTTACATATCCAAACAGACTTTCTAATTTTGTACTAAAAGTAGCAGTACACATAATAAATGCTATGTATTTAAATAAATTAAGATAGCTCATTTTTCATTATATTGTAGTAGAACATTTTATTGCATATGTCCTCTAAATCATCCATACACATTTTATTGAATCTCTCTTAAGATAGAGAGATAGATTACTCATCATGCAGTCTATATACAGCTTTATCTCAAGTTTTAGTCATTCAACATGGTCTCCTTGGAGATCAGATTCTGTCTGCCAAACCTTTCACAAGGAATGACTTGTATGGGCTGGGGAAAACGTCTTAAAATCCTTAAAAGCAAAATGTGAATTCTGGTATTTAAAATGTGAACTAAATATTCAGAAACTGAAACTATCTTTTTATTGTAACTTAATCATCATTGTCATCATCATTAAAAATTTCCTACCTAATGTACAAGGTAATCATAGAATCATAAAATCATAGAATCATTTAGGTTGGAAAAGATCTTTAAGATCATCAGTTCCAGCCATTAACTTAGCACTGCCAAATGCACCACTAAACCATGTCCCTAAGTGCCACACCTGCACATCTTCTAAATACCTCCAGGGATGGTGACTTGATCACTTCCCTGGGAAGCCTGTTCCAATGTTTGATAACACTTTCAATGAAGAAATAATTCCTAATATCCAATCTAAACCTCTCGGTGCAACTTGAAGCCATTTCCTCTTGTCCCATCACTTGTTACTTGTAAGAAGAGACTGGTGCCCACCTTGACACAACCTCCTTTCAGGTAGTTGTAGAGAGCAATAAGGTCTCCCTTCAGCCTGCTCTTCTCCAGGTTAAACAGCCCCAGTTCCCTCAGCCACTCCTCACAAAGCTTGTTCTCTAGACTGTTCGCTGGCTTCATTGACCTTCTCTGGACCTGCTCCAGCACCTTTTTGTCTTTCTTGAAGTGAGGGGCACGAAACTGCACACAGTGTTCAAGGTGTGGCCTCACCAGTGCTGAGCACAGGAGGACACCCATAAGCCAGTTAAAGATTCTCCTCCCTTTTTCTCCTAGCTATAAAAAAATGAGAGTGTTTGCATCCACCAGCCCTCTTAAGTAGGGATGCTAGAAGACAAGTGCACTGTTTCACACAGATTTATGTTACTCTTTAGCATAAAGCTGTGATGGGTTTGCCCTTGGCTGGGGGCCAACCCACACATCTATTCACTCAATTCCTTCCTCCCCACCCCCCCAAAGACAGGGGAGAGAATTAAAGGGGTAAAGGGGAAAAAAAGGATTCGTGGGTTGAGATAAGAACAATTTAACAACTAAACTACAATAGTACTGAAAATAATCCTATATACAAATATACAAACGAGTGATACACAGTGATACTGCCCCCCCTCCCGATGACCAAAGCTCACCCTGTTCCCAGCTAATGGTCCCGGAGCAGAGACAGTCCCGAAACTGCACTCAGGGAATGGAGAGAACAGTCTGAGCGTCCCAGACCGAGAGCTGACTGACTGGGGGGGGAAGAGAAGGCCTTGGGAGAGCGACCACCTGGAGTGAGATGATCTGAAGCAAAAGACAACCCGGAACAAGAAGGGGTGAGCTTCCGGAGAGTCCTCACCTATATACTGAGCATGACGTGTATGTTATGGAATAGATTATTATCCACGTTGGGTCTCAATCCTGAACCTAAGATCAAATCCTGGGCTGGTCACTGGGGCTGTGCTCCCTCCCAGCTTCTCCTGTTTGCAGACAGCCAGAGAAGTTGAAAGACCTTGGCAGCCGCATAAACATCACTTTTTATCAGCTTTCTTCTGAGCACAAATCCACAACACAGCCTCTTGCTAGCTGTTATGAAGAAAGTGAACTCTGTCCCAGCTGAACCCAGGACAGATGTGTATGCATTTGCTATGTCCTAGTTGTGGGGTGGTTATACCCTGTAAATCCTCCACTGTTGTCCCCTTCTTAAGTATCCAGACCAGGACAGATATTGCAGCTATTGTGGTCCCTTCTTAACCAGCGATCAGGATTATTTTTTTTTGTAGGGACATGAGTAAAAACACAGACCTGTTCCTGTTGTGAGGTCAGAACATAGATAAGCCCCTGGGGAACAGAAGGTCACGTCCCTTACCTTGCAGTATAGACAAAACCAGCACAAAACCAATCTAACATTTAAATAGATGTTGCATGATTTTTTGGTGTTTCTGTTACCCTTCCACCTGAAGCATCAGAGAGATTGCATAAAGGTGGGGCTTCCCCTGTTTAAAAAATATATCACGTTAAATCTTTAAATCCAGGATTTGTAAACTTTTCACCTGGTAATTGTGTAGCTGTGACAGGTGAAAGGAGAGCAAGCAAAGAAGACAGAGTGAAGCACAGAGATGAAAAGAGATTATTAAGATATTTTTTACTTTGGGCTTGATTCTATAGCTCCGGGGAATCTCATGCTTCTTTAATGAGTGCTGCTTCTTAGCCACTTTACTCCTGCCTAATGAGAAGAGTAGGTCCAGAGAGATCAATCCAAAGATAAGGGCTTCAAAGACAGGTTGCATTTAAAACCATTTTCCCTTCAGCTTCCCTAGTCTGTCCCCATGGCATTTTTTCTTCTGTCATCTAGTATTCTTGAACACGAACTGTGGGAAAGGCTTGAAATTAGCAGTCGCATTGTGCAGAGAAGTATTTCTTGGCCAACTTTTTCCAAGAAATATGATTCCCTGCACTTAATGTCTCTGTCCACATTTAGTATCTCTCTTCCATTGGTTTTTGCCTCCTGTTCCACCACTTGCTTGTTTCACCGCAGTCACAACTGGCAACTTACATCTCCAGTGGCCAGATAGCACCGGTGGCTGTGCAGCATAGGTCCTCTGAGCCTATAGGGTGGTTCCCCATTCCCCTCCTGCTCCGTTTTGTACACAGAAAAATTGTGCTTTTGTGTAACCTGTACTCAGGACATACTTCAGGTACTCTGCACAGAAAGGGGATTGATGGTTCAGTTACAGCATCTCTCTCAGCTCCCTAATTAATATCAGAGCTGTATCCCAACCTGAGTATTGCACAAACGCGTGCACAAAAACATATAAATATATGAAGAATTGTACATTTTCAAATACTTTTTAAAATAAAGAAGAAAAGCTTACTTTTACAGTAATCATCATGATTATAATCTCATAGAGAAACAAACCTAAGAAAGAAACCAAAGAATAAATCTAACTAGAAAGGGTTTGTGAACTCTTCTCTAACTGTAATTAGAATGGTTAATTTGACAGTTACAGCTTTCAATATATATCGCTTGCATGTTGCTTTTGAGACAGCTAACCCAGTGCTGGTGTTGCGTGCTAAACTCTGATTCATCCAAAGACATCAATTAACCTTAGGTGATCCAGGCACATATTGACCCACAGGTATACTGATAATTTCGTTAGTTTGGAGTTTGTCTACATGAAGGAGCAAAGCTGTACCTTTCTTTAGCAATTCCTGTAAGTGATGCCTTCAGTACACAGTAATTCTGGAAATGGTATTTTTTAGGCTGAAAATGCTGATTTGCTAGCTTCTATAAAACCATTCTCAGAAGTGCTGCCTTAAAAAGGCAACACTTCTGGGAATGACTCTTTAATTGCAGGACCTGAAAGGATAGCATGAACAGAACCTGAACTACAAAAAAGGTTATCTCTCTAAGGAAGTTTTTTGACTTACCATAAAATGTCATCTGCCTAGTCTTATCTTGTATAATAACATCAATTATCAAAGTGTGATTATGTCTAAGAGCCTAAAACGTCTATAAAATATTGATTCTCAATATTTTATATTTTCATATCTTTTTAATGTACTGTAATACTTTAAAATCAATTGTCTACAATGTCCTATTAAAACATTTTACTATATTTACTCTTATCTATTAATATAATTGCAACAATAAGAAAAAGTTGAAATTGCATTGAAAGCTTCCTTTTATTTACACAGGCCTTGCAGTGACGTTACAATGACACTTGTGTTTAGTGACGTTTCCAAGTCACAACATATGTCAGAATGGAGAAATATGAACCTGTGGATTTATCATGAACTTTAGGGAAAAAGTGTTCTGGATCTTCCCATGAGTGTGACTGCATTTGCTCTCTTGGATATACTTTTGTGCTGATGGTCATGGACAAAGGCAAGTAAAGAGACCAAAGGGAGCTGAGAGTTTGCTGTGAATTTGGAGATCGAGGGAAGAGTGTACTTGCTGAAACACTAAATTCTTCCTGAATTGGGAAGAAAAATTACAGATACTGAAATTATATCTGGTGATTTGGTCAACTTTCAAAAGCACGACAGGAACATATTTTTTGAAGAAGAAAGAAATTACAAAATGACTGCCCTTAAGGCCATGCTCCTTCAGAGCTGTAAAATGGGCAAGACTGGAAGTCTGCAAAGGATTTCATCTTCTCCCACTAAATTCAATGAGAACTTTTATTTAATTTAATTTATTTTTTTTTACTTGACTTCAATGACAGTAACATCCAACACAGAGCTGTATGAAAGATGAGTCCAGATTTCTAAATGGAATCTCTAGACCTAGACATTGTCTGAATCCTTTAGGGCTGAAAACATTTATTCCTGATTTCCTTTACCAAAAGCCATGTCTTAAAGACAGCTATTGAACCCTTTTATTCTCACCAGAGGGTCTTTACAGATGCATTGTCTGATAAGCACACTACAGGAGGAAGGGGAGCACGGCACAGAAAGGTGAGTACCAAGAACTCAGCTGGGAACCGAGAGACTGCGAGAAGTTTCCTGCTGAGTGGGAAATTGTGCACCAGCTGGAGACACTCATGCCCAGCTTCCTATTTAACTAACACCTAGGAAATGTCAGTGACCAAAAGCACAATGACTAGGATGTGCATGCAGGTACAAGGCACCTGCCATTTCGGTTGGCATATGGGATGGTGCACAAGGCATCTGTACATGCTGCTCAGTGGTGCAAATGTTGGTGGGGCCATAGTGGTGACTACAGGGTGTGACCGTTGGAGATGAACACCCACAAAGTAGCGGAGAGGGGGATTGCACATCAGGGACAGAACTATAGAGGAAAATCTCAACCCCACCCCCCCTAGAAAAAGAGGTGTGACTAGAGGACTGTCTGAATTGCGGCAGCATTAGAAACAAAGAGAAGGAACTGGAAACCTGTGAGTAGTTGCACAGCTATGGCCTCGTCACAAAAGATCGCAGAGATGTGGAGGAGTAACTTGCATGAATGGAGCATGGAATGGACACAGGCACTGCAGGAAAAACGGGAAAGGAAAACAAGGTTGGAGGGTTGAGCTCTGTGCAAAAGAGTAGCTCACGTGCACAGATCATGATCATGGAGGAGGCCAACAAGGAGGAGGTCACAATGGACATCTGCTCCAAACCACTGGATTGAGAAGATGAAGTGGGTGAGGCCTTCTGGGAAAACAGCTGAATGTAGTCTTCCAGTTGCATGTCTTGCACGTCTTGTGGGACTTTAACCATTCCAATAACAGCTGGAGGCACGGCTGGGTGCAAGCAATCCAGGAGATTCCTGGGATGTTTTGTACACTTTCCTTTTGATGTGGGTTCTTTATGGCACTGCTAGGGGAGATGTTCTCTTGGGTTTGCTGCTCACATAACATGAGAAACTGCTCAGAGATGCAATTGTCAGAGTCAGCCTTGACTGCAATGACTGTGAGATGGCAGACTAGAGAAGGAAATGGGGAAAATGAGTAGGAGAATAAAGAACCTGGACTTCAGGAGAGCGGACTTTGGCTTGCCCTGGGAACTGGTAAAAAGGATGCCAACGGGAGGCTGCTCTGAAGGACAGAAAAGCCCTTCATATTGAGAGCAGTTAGGTACTTGGAAGAGTGACCCAGAAAAAAATATTGCAATCTTCATCCTTGCAGATATTTGAAACTATCTCACACAAATGACTGAAGATAAAAATGTTCTTCACATATGTATTTTAGTTACATAAAAGGTATGTTACTTAATGTCTTATGAAATTATTTTTAGCTATTTGGCTTCACACAATTCACAGTTCTTTTCTGTCATGTAACATATTAAAGTATTTCCCCAGCTTGAAAGATGTTTGCTTCTAGAAAGTGAACTTGTTGAGAAGTTCTATTTTGAAATGTGATTCCAGTCAGCAGTATAAATAATATTAAAGACAGCTGAATAAGTTCTTTGTAAGTTTATTCATTTCACATAGATTTTGCTGTGGGATTCATCTCGCCATACTCAGATGCTGACATTAGACAGCTACTGAAAGGATGAGAAGATTAGTGCATGATTTTCTTCACTCGCCAGAATTTTAGCTGACATCTAAAATAAGGTAAAATTAAGCCCACTTTTATTGTTGTGCAAGTGAGCAGCCTGCCCAAAACTGTGGTCTTAAACCAGCATTCAACACGTTCTTTGTTGTGCTTATATCTATTCCCGACATGGTCTAATAATATTTATAATCCTTATGCATATAATGTAATAATATACTTTGATGTGTACTTTATGTAACAGATATACTAAAATATATATTAATATTTAATACATCACTATTCATAAAGCATATTCTGTTCATGTATTAACATCATAAATTAATCCTTGTTGGGAATCTAACACAAAGTAGGACATAAACCAGCAGTATCTCTGCGCTGATGAGATCAGGCAAGACATCTCACAGGAAAAAACAAACATTTTTTGCTACTTTTCCTGTTGGAATTGTCACACCAGTTCATGTCTAGTATGTCTTTTTCATTAAAAGACAGTAAATCGAAGACACTGGTTTTTTTTACCTGTGATACCCATTAAAGGTTAGCTTTTAGGTAAAGAACTAGATGTTTATGAGATTGACTTGCTTCTAACTTTCACATACAACTGAATTAATTAATTTGGAGGCTACTTGACTAACTGAATTACTTAATTCGGAATTCACATATCTGTGTTTGACTGTATTTACTTAGTTTGGAGGTCTATTGTTTCCAGGAATCAGTGTGATATCAAAAGATTATCCAAAACATCTATTCAGAGTCTTCACTGAAGACAAATGATTGCACTTTTCTGCTTAACTGTGCAAGGCTTACCACTGTTGGAAGGTCTGCTCAAGCATATTAATGTGCAAGCCTTAATAGGCTGCAATCTCACACTCCTCCGTATGGCAAACTGTGTTTCAGCAGTTGTTTGTAGAGCATGAGCCAAACCAAAAAATTAATATCTACAGATTTTACGTGCATGAAAATTGGAAAGCGTGGCGCACATCTTAACTACTAATAGTTTCACAGCGTTCGCTTGGTTTGCTCCGTGACGTGCTGTGAGAAAGTAGAGAGCAAAGCAGAGTTTGAACTGAACTACAGGACCGCCTGCTGCTGCAGCATCTGCAGTGTGCAATCCGAGCGATCCAGCAGGATATACGAGATCGTAATGTATAGACTGCTATGATAATTATGGTGGTACATGTCTACTATGGTATTATTTGCCATTAGCTTAGAGAAAGACTAAATACACAGCATCTTTTGCATTTAGACATTGAATGATTAGTGCTTTACAGATATATTTAAATCTATTCTAGATTAAAAACAAGTGACATTCTGAAAGTTCCTGTTTTTTTCCTTTCTAAAAAAAATCCCTCCTGTAAGCTTGAGTGGCAGCTTGTAGCTCTATGTGTCTGGCTATTTTCAAGTGCAATACAAATATTTTTACATATGGTCTTCGTGTGTTGCATTAAGGGTTGTAGCACATCTCTTCTGGGACTACAGTGCAAAAAGGTGACGTCAGCCAGAACTCTGCTTCAAGATTCACCTAAGATGAGCCAGTAACCAGTAAGATGGACAACATTATTGGGTGCTGAATTTGTGATAACATAGTTAAGATGGGGAAAAAAACCCCTGAGACAGAGATTCCCCTGTGAAGACCATGGTGAGGCAGCTGCATCCCTGCAGCTCATGGAGAGATGCAGATAGACACCCGCAGCCTGCGGAGGGTCTCATGCCAAAGCAGGTGGGTGCACTCAAAGCAGGCTGTGACCCCATAAGAAGTCTGCACTGGAGCAAGCTCCTGGCAGGACCTGTGGCCCTGTGGAGAGAGGAGACCACGCTGGAGTAGGTTTGCTGTCAGGAGTTGTGACCCCACGAGGGGCCCACGCTGTAGCAGTTTGTGAAGAACTGCAGCCCGCGGGAAGGACTTGTGTCCATGTAGGACTATCTCTCATATGAGGGACCCCACAGTGAACCAGGGGAAGAGTGTCAGGAGTCTTCACCCTGAAGAGGAAGGAGCAACAGAAAAACTGTGATGAACTGACCACCAACCCCATTCCCCACCTGCCTGTGCTGCTCAAGGGTGGAGGTGGAGAAATCAGGAGCGAAGCTGTGCCTCGGAAGAAGGGGCGGGGGTGGAGGTGAGGAGAAGGTGTTTCAAGATTTACCTTTGTAGTTCTCCATACCCTACACTTATTTGATTGTTAATAAATTAAACTAATTTCCCCAAGTTGATCCTATTTTGCCCATGACAGTAGTGGAGTGATCTCTCCATGTCCTTATCTCGACCCATGAGCCTTTTGTTATGTTTTGTCTTGTGAGAGACAAAAGGGAGTGAGAGAACAGCTTTGGTGGGCACTTGCTGTCCAGCCACGGTCAACCCATCACAGTCTCCCATAGTGTGTTACAATATTCAGCATTTCACTAAATTAGTACTCAAAGTAGTTAGCGGATTCAGGTTACGTATCGCGGACATGGTATTACTTGGCCTATACTAAATTCTCTTTCCAGGGCTGCAGAGTTAGCGGAGTCAGAAAATGACTCAGAGGAATGGTACAACACAGTTTTATTGAATTTCTTTAACAACTGCAAAAATGTTACAGAACAACTGGTCAGGGTCAAGCACCAGAAAACACTTATCAATTATCAGCTCCTCGGGGTTAAACAGCAGACAACACATATCAATTATTTGAGGGTAAAATCAGATAGTGTGTGAAAGAGTTGAGAAAGACGAGGCAGAAGGAGAGAGGGGGAGAGGTAGGGACAGAGAGAGAGAGATTTCACCACCCTGGTTCCAGCACCGGGGTCTTGTACAGCAGTCTTGGTCTGGAGGTGATGGGTCAGCAGTGGTAGGTGGTCACGCACACCTTTTGTATGGTTTCGTCTGTCCAGGACCACCCCTGGGGCTGGTGACAGCCCTGTGTCCAGTTTGCCTTCCAGAGGAAGTGGGAAGGAGACGTCTGGTTCCCTGCTGGGGAGATGAACCCCAGGCTCCAACATCCACGCACCACCTCAGCAGGTGGATCTGGCACTCAGAATGATGTCAACGATTTGCTATTATCTGATCACAAAAGAATCTTTTCTGCAGATATGTTCCTCCTGAGTTTGAGACAAAATAGATTCTTAGCAGTCCCAGACAGTCCCATACCGCATGACACGCTCAGCAATAAAAGCTGACAGAAGAAAAAGGAGGAAGAGGGGGGATATCCGGAGTGATGGGGTTTGTCTTCGCAAGTGACCGTTACACGTGAAGGATCCCTGCTTTCCTGGAGACGGCTGAACACCTGCCTGCCTGTGGGAAGCAGTGAACAGATTCCTTGTTTTGTTTGCTCATGCATGCAGCCTTGGCTTTCGCTGTTAAACTGGCCTTGTCCCAAACCGTGAGTTTTCTCAGTTTCACCTTCTGATTGTCTCTCCCATGCTGCCAGGGGGAAGGGGGCAAGTGGATGTGTAGGGCTTAGCTGCTTCTTTGGCTTAAACCACAGGGTTTTGGTTAAATCAGGGAAATCACAGGGTAGTAACCTGGATGCGTTACCTTCCATAGAGCAATACTTCGGAAAGTGACAAATAGTTGTGGTCTTTATTTTCTGGATATTTGAAGAGACCCATTCTGCTTCGAAGACTAGAGGATAATAAAAGGACAGAAGTGAGATTTCTGTAGGTGGAAGAAGATGGAAGACAGGGGAGAGGAACACTTTACTAGAAGATCAAAACAAGACTTTAAACTGTGGTTAAGTGATGAACAGAAATTAAAACATCAAACCACAGTAATATTATCACAAAAAAAAATGTGAAGGGTGGTTCAGCCTTGAGAAGGATGAGGGGATTTGTTTGACTATGTCAGTAAGCTGTCTGTGAAGAAAGACAACAAAGATATTTCATCTTTAGCAGCTTCTCCGACTGGGAAAAGTGAAACCAGCAGAATCTGGCAGTGCTACGATAAAATCCTCTTAGAGTCCCTCCAGTGACCTCTGCAAGACTCACTGCAGGGTTTGTGCTTCGTTTAGGGAAGACTTGGGTAAAAAAATAATAACTTCTTCAGTAATCACTTAATCTATGTGCAAGTGTGTTCAAAACATAGTGGATTAAAAAGCCCTTAGCAGCTCAGAAGGCTTGAAACAATTATTTTACCATGAAGCATAAGTACTCTAAATTTAGAAAAGAGGTCACTGAAGGTTTGCCCTCTGAAGGAAGAGGTAGTTCTAGCACTTATTTAAAAGTGAATGGTCTTGATAGAGGAGCCGTTCCATATGCTAATCAGCATATTGCTCATTCTGTGCAAGTCTGGCTCTGCTCCTCTGAGACAGAAGGACCGAGTGCAAAATCATTTTTTCGCTCCTCATCACTTTCCTCATCCTCTTATGAATTCCCACTAGAGTCCCTTGAAGGAGCCTCTTGACAGTTCTTTTAAGTGAATCTTGATCTTGGGATCACTGAGTATCATTTAACGTGATTAGAGCATCTCTTCATACAAAGATGTACTTCCACATTGCAGATGTGATTTTTTTTTAATATATATTTTGTCTTCCTTCTTCTCCAGAGATATTTAGTGTGGGCTTTTGGTTCGGGGGTTTTTGTTGTTGTTGTTGGTTTGTTGTTGGTTTTTTTGTTTTTTTGGTTTTTCCTCACAAAGATTTTGGGCTGACCTAGAACTCTTAAAAAAGATCCACTAACACAGGATACCGTGGGACATCACTGATTCCTTCAGAAAATTTAAATAATTAAATGAAACAACAGTTGAAACTTTAGACTATACTGTCATTACAAACGTTATTGGTGCACCACTGACCTGTTCAAGCCCAGCTCTTTGAAAACTCTCTGTGAAGTGAAGATTTCTACTTGGTTTGGGTCACTTGAGATGACAAAGGGAGAAGTTCATATAAAATCGTGTGTCTCAGGCTTTGTCCTCTTGATTTAGCTAGGTCAGCACGCTGAATGAGAGCTGTAATCACACTAGACCATACTGATATTCAAATGTGGAAAAAGGCAGAATTACTTTGATAACCTTTTTATGTTCATGTTGCTGTGACTTTGTGCTTCCTTCAGATCACCAGCACCAAACTCTTTATTTGGTGGGCTGCAAAATCGTCCTCTCATCCCTGGGCAACTGCTCTGGCATCTTCTACATGAGGACTCAGTAATTTTGCATCTGAATGCAATAATATCTTCCCAAATAACTTTCTGCCCAAATGTAACTGAAAAAGAAAAAAAAAGCAAGGAGTCCTTCCTAGTCAAACCCACCCCTGCGACACGCTCACACGCCAAAGTGAAATGCTGCAGCCTTGCAGCTGCATCCCTACCTTGATGTAGCTGCATCCCTACCATCACAGTTTTTATTCCAACACCACTGGTTAAAGAATATGTTGGATAACACAGTGGGCAACAAATGGGGAGCACTTAGAAAGCCAAACAAAGTGGAAAATTAAAAAAAATTAAAAACTATCTGCTTGATAAGTAGTTTATTTCCCCACATTGGTGGGCAGTTTGTTGGGTGAAGACATTGTCAGACAGTGGCCAGATATTTCCCAGGCCTGTAAATTAAAGTTTTCTCAAGCCAATAGTGAAGGCATGAAAGAAAAAAAAAAANAAAAAAAAAAAAAGGCAAAAAAATTGAACTTATTCAAATCCTGGATGTGGCTCTGAGCAGCCTGGTCTAGTGGTTGGCGGCCCTGCATATGGAGGGGGGGTTGGAACTAGATGATCACTGTGGTCCTTTTCAACCCAAACCATTCTATGATTCTATGAATGCCAATGAACAAGAGACATCACAAGCTTTAGGACTAGCTTGTGCATAGCAGTAATAAATAATTTAGATGCTGGATTCCCTAGTACTACTTGAATAGTATTAATTGGAATGAACAGGGGTTACTTTTTTCAGGATGAGAAACCATTTCAGGTATTTTCACATCACAATGTTAACTAATGGTTGCCTTTTGTATTTGGAGGATTGTTTGTTTCTCTTTTTCTCCCCCTGGAGCAACCTATATGGAGGAATGAGGCTTCTTTTTCAGTAGGACATATCCCAGTGTCCTACAACATCCACCTTAAGACAATTTTGCATCAGTGAGTGTTAACAGGCCTGAAAGTAGTGAAGATAATGTGTCTGCAGATAATTCAAAGAAAGCAGAACCTTTGCTGGGAATTTGTTTCACCTTCTGGACATATCGCAGTCCTTGACGCAGCCCCATTTAGACACACGTTTTAAAATCATATAACGTTGGTAAGTTCCAAAAATGAAGCTGTAAACAGAAGTGTCAGCCAGCACTTCTGACTCCTGAAAAGACAGCTTACATTAAAGTGAGAGTCTCTGAAAAGTGGAAAGACTGCCCGAGGAGGGAGATGTCAGAATACACGTCACCTGACAGTGCAGCTTGCTGGTACTTGCCAGACCAATTCCTACCTCGGGAGAGAATAAGCTGAAGAACAGAGTGATTGTGATGGAGGTCAGCAGGAGACGAACACTTTCCCTGGGAAGTGAGGAGCAATGTCAGTGAACCCATAGCCCTGCTCCTCAGTCTGTTGTGACCTTTAATATGAGACAAAGAAAACATGAGCAACTGTTAACACTACAAGCGTTTGAGAGCACTTCCAGCTGCAAGGCTCTGAAATGAGTGTGGAAAAAAATATATCACCTGAGACACAGGAGTTCCCATTCCTTGTCTTTTGAGAGTACTGTGTGTGTGTCACCTTTGAACAAGGGTTTGAAAGGTAGAGGGTGAGGTCTCCTGGATGTAATTGTTTGAAATTCCTCTCTACTGTTGGGTTTGCTTGATTTTAATACCAGAGATTCCGTTAAAACCTTTGGCAATTCCATTAAATTATCAGAGATTCCATTAAAACCTTGGAATTATGTACGGAATAAGGACATATATCACAGAATCACAGAATCACAGACTTATAAGGTTGGAAAAGACCTAGAAGATCATCCAGTCCAACCATATCCAATACTTCCCAACTAAATCATATCCCTCAACACGACATCCAGACGTTTCTTGAACACCCCCAATATGTGTGGGTTCTGTGGATTTTTTTCTGCTTCTGTTGTGGGCGAGTTGAAGGAGTAGGCAGTGGAAAAGGGTGTGAGAGAACTCCTCTGGAGAAAGCAGGGGAAATAAAAAGCTCTCAGAGAAGGATAAGGTTTCCTTAGATGATATCGGATCATGCAGGTCAGTCAAACCACTCCAGGAAGATGTATTTCTTCATTTTACTTCTAGGATTTCACAATAGGGGTTAAATGAGTATAAAAACCTGTGGTGGAGTTTTTTACAGTCTGAATATAGGGTAAATTTGAGTGAAATCGAAAGTTCAGGCTAGCATTTGAGGTCTGTGGTAAGCCCCACTGAAGTTTTACAACCCTTAAAATACACACCAGTACCCTGCATCCCGCTGTCATTTTGCCAGCCCCTCCTCTTCCATCACATCAAGTACAAACTGCTTCAGAACCTGCTGTGATTCCTTACTCGCTTTCAATAGTTGACGGGTGGATCCATTTGTTCCATTGCACTGGTTTCCATCGCCTTCTTCTTCCAAACAGGGAAGTTAAGGTGTTTAGGTTTTTTGTGCTGTCCTTTCCTGACTGCAGGGTCCAGTGAAGGCTCACAGGTATATTTTTGCCACTACCAGAGAGCTACCAGAAGCCCTTGGCAGCTGCTCAGACCACTTCATCATAATTGGAATGAACAGGGGTTACGCTAAGCTATCGTCATATCCCATTGTGCAGATCAGTATTGTGTGGGTTTTATCTCCATACCTTCCGTATTTCTTCCTATCGTGTGTCTTAAACTGAAGTTTTAAATAAATTTATGAACTAGTTATTCTTTTCCAATTTCATACAGTTCAGTCCTGGTCATATACACTAAAATAGATTTTGATTGTCATGGTTAAACATTGTGGGAAGCAATCAGAATGATGCTATTACTGGAAGTTGCTGACACATAAATCTTTAGAGAGTTTCTTCTTATTTGGTGAAGATTTTTGCCACTGAGAGTATCCTTGAGGACTTAACAAGAAAGTTAGAAATATATGTCATGGAAAACCTGTAAAATATGAGGACCAGTATTAAAACTGTCACATAATCACATCTGCACATTTAAACCTTCTGAAGTCTCTGGTTATTTGTGTTTAATGAGCAAATGCATCACGCTCCTAAAAGATCATCTGTCACATATGTAACAGTTAGTTTGATAGGGTTTCTAGGGAAGGCAAGATCGGAAGAAAGAGGAAACCCTGAATCTTGAAGAAAACGATGGGTCTTCTTTTGCAGTATGTTCCATCCAAAAGAGAGAATATCCAAGAAACCTCACACCCACAGTAAATACCCGAGCGCTTGATGGCACTCTAGTTTGTGATTATTTTCTTTATCCTTAATGGGTAACTTCTAATGTTTGATATGCACAAATATGAATAAAGATTTCAAATGTCAGTCTTCAGTATGTTGTCTGAAAACGTTGGTAAAAAAGACCTCAGTCAAGACGTTTGATATTGTTACTGGTTTAATACATAACAAAAAGAAATGGTGGATTTTGAGAGGCAGTGGGGTAGAAATTTTAATCTCCTAAAAATGGCAAGTGTAATTTGCTGCCCACTTGAAATTACTGTGTGGCACGTAAGAACTAGTGAATCATTATAAACCAACGAATGCTGTTTAATTATTTAATATTAATTGTGTAGTCACACTGAGTTTGGGAATAATACCTTTATTAGCTTTCTCTGAATAAAGGCAAGAAGAAAAACTCTATGAGTATCTCAGTCACAGCTGTTCATTGGTAGCATAGAAAAAAGGTACAAAACGCTACCAGCTTTCTTTAATTCCCATCTACTCTGCAAATAAGCACCATAGGTTTTTGCTTTAGAAAATAGTGACAATAAGTCTTGTCATACAAAACTATCTAACACTGTTGATTTTGTATTGTGCAGCTGAAAATTACCAAAAAAATAACAGCATTCACCTGTTTCAAAAGCACCAGACCACACCATGAACATTTGATGTAGCTTTTTGTTCTCTGCTGTGTTTTCTGAAAGGGGAAAATTAATCTTGAAAATATGCTGAATAGTTCTAAATAATTTAGGTAGCTGAAAATTGGAAAGCACGCCAGAGAAAAAGCAAAGCTCATAGGATTTTTTTCCCTAACATTTCAATAGCTAAATTCTGGTTGGAAGTGGCAGGTAGCTGCTGATGCTCTCAGACCTGGAACAGGCACTATCATCATGATACCAGTACCCAATTCAATCATTATAATACCCACCATTAACCCCTTTTCTGATGCTGGAAGTAGGTTGGACATTTGGAGTGTGATAAGAACAAGAGATTTGGTTTATCGTTTATTCAGACTGCACCTTGCAGTGATCAAGCACAAGGCTGCCCAGCAAGGGGAAAAAAAAGAAAAAATAAAAAAAAGAGCTCCAGCCACCCAACTCGTATATCCCATCCTCTTGGGATGTTTCTTGACCATCCTTTTTGTTTCTCTTGACCCCTCTTTCTCCTTTTAAATCTCCTCCAAATAAACAACCGACCTTTAATTACATTTTCTTCCTTAATCGCAATTTTGCTTCATCTGTACCCAGTCTTGGTAGTTCTGGCAGCGTGACCTGGATCATCTCTGCCTCTCATGGTGTCACAGATGGGGTACCAAAGCACGGCTGGCCTTGCAGGACTCTGCCCCCCCAAAGGTCCCAGTGCACCCCTTCGGCTGCCGGTGACATTTGGCTGTTTCTCACGTTTCTCCCTTAGCTCCCTGTGCAATCTCTCACATCCTCGTGTTGTTACTTGTCATGTCCAGCAATTTCTCGTGTCATGTCTAGAGTTTTTTCTAGTTGTCCTCATGTGGGCTTTAAAATTGCTCTCGTATTTTCAGATTGTTAACACAAAAATAAATTCATAAGGGGTCACATTGTTGTGACACTTCATGTGATTTACACAGCTGAAGTCACTCTCCCTCATCCTCACAGCCCCACGAAAGCATGGAGCTTTTCTCTAAAGTGTGACTGAGACAGTCACCAGTCTGCTGCCTTTGTGAACACAATGAAGCTGTCAGCTGTCACGGCAGATTGATGGTGGCAAAGTCATTGTTTTTCTTCTATTATTGCTTAACATTTCAATTTGATGTGGCCTTCTTTCTACAATCCTTCAGACAGCTGATTTACTGCATCTTGATTGTTATTTATGTGGCTTTTATGAACATCCCCCTCTACTCTGCTATTGTGAGACCCCACCTGCAGTACTGTGTTCAGATGTGGGGCCCCAACATAAAAAGACCTGGACCTGTTGGAGAGAGTCCAGAGGAGAGCCACAAAATTAATCAGAGGGCTGGAGCACCTCCCCTATGAGGACAGGCTGAGAGAGGTGGGGTTGTTCAGCCTGGAGAAGAGAAGGCCCCGAGGAGACTTAATAGCAGCCTTCCAGTACCTGAAGGGGCTACAGGAGAGATGGGGAGGCACTCTGCATCAGGGGGTGTAGGGAGAGAACAAGGGGTAACAGGTATAAGCTAAAAGAGGGTAAATTTAGACTAGACATTAGGAAGAAATTTTTCACTATGAGGGTGGTGAGGCACTGGAACAGGTTGCCCAGAGAAGCTGTGGATGCCCCATCCCTGGAGGTGTTCAAGGCCAGGCTGGATGAGGCTTTGAGCAACCTGGGCTAGTGGAGGGTGTCCCTGCCCATGGCAGGGGGGCTGGAACTTGATGATCTTTAAGGTCATTTCCAACCCAAACCATTCTGTGATTCTATGATTCTATACCACAGGTTGATGACAAACAACATTGTCATCTATAGAAAAACTAAATAGTTCCGTCAGCTGCTCCTCAAAGGACTTGTGCTCTAGAACATTCACCAGCTTGGTTGCTCTTCTTTGGACACACTCAAGCACCTCAATGTCTTTCTTGTAGTGAGGGGCCTGAAACCGAGCACAGTATTCGAGGTGTGGTGTCACAGATGCTGAACACAAAGGGACAGTCACTTCCCTAGTCTTGTTGACCACACTGTTTCTGATACAATTGTACTGGAATGAAATATGTAAAGAAACATTTTGACTATGTAAAGGAATTCCAATGTGAAATGCATAATTATTTATCTATAATCTAGAATATTAAGTGATGTTGGAGGCAGTTATTTTAAGAACAGGGGAACTGACAGTGTTCAGCACTTTGTTCAAAGGTATAATTCTGTGTTGGGCATGACCTGTTGCAACACTCTCACAAACACACACACACACATACATGTACCGATATGATATGATATGATATGATATGACACCTACTAATAGATATCATATTAATCCAGTTGTCTTGAAAGACATGCAGTATTTTGTGGTGCATTTTGAAACTTCCTGTGCTTCATCCCCACAGAAAAGTTGTTGAAATGTAGCTCTGTAGTTAACAACATAATTGTGATTCCATCTGAAATATCCACATTTTTCTTCTATTCCTTCTTTGAAAATAAGAGAAAAACCTGAAGTAATTTTCCCCATGTCTGTTAATACATGAAATTTTATTTGCCATAAAATGTCATCACTAATTTGTCCTTGTGTAGCCTACAAATGGTGTTTATTTTTCTTCTATTTCTTGTGCTTAGTGCAGTGGAAGTAGATAATATCCTCTCAGCACCAAATAGTAATAGCTACATAACCTTCCAGATTATTCAGACCCTACACTATCTAAAATATAAAGTATTGTTTGATTATCTACAAAAGAATATTCCAAATTGTTACTAGAAAATATGCTCGATTGATTTGTGTGATCCATCACTTTATGAAATAACACCACCAACAAGATGCTGCATTGAAAACATTTTCAATAACCTGTCTGGTTTTCCCATTATTTTAGCAACAATAGTTATGAAAGCTGATGTTGGAATTTTGCTTTACAAAATAAATATTGCACCAAATTTATGAAATATTGTCCTTACCTTTACATTTTTTGCATTTGAAGTACTAAAACATAATGCAAATTTAACTTGTTACTGGCGGAGAGAATATACTTGTGTAGCAGGTAATGGATTTTAGAGTTCTCAAAAAGTTCATCCATTTGAAAGAGCAGCATATTCATAACCTGAAACAATGTTCTTGTGCTGTCCTATCCGAAAGTTATCTTGCAGAAAAACTGAAAATTCTCCCTTCATGCACATTTTGTTTATTTTCCTGTAACTTCATTTAAATTCATTTCTACCTCTTTCCTCAGCACCGGTAAAGGATAAGATGCAGGCTGCTGCTAGTCAGAGACATAAATAAAAATCAAGAGAGGCCAAAGATAACTTCCATAAGACTAACGTGATTTATTCCATAGAGACATTTTCCCATATGCTTTATTCTGTGTTTGCTCTTTTCTTGTACTTGCTTTCCATATGGCAGTCCCTCCTCCCAAAACCTGCTCTCTTCTTTCAGTAGCATCTGAGGTTTTTGAAGGATGAATGAAAATCTGGGTCTGCAATCAAGATATTTGTAAGTATGAGGTTGTGAGGACTGGAACTGATGATGAAACTTCTTATTTCACAGCCTAATAGTAACAAAAGATTTTCAGTAATCTTGTCCAAAATACATCTCTTTTCTTCTTTTTTTTTCTTTTTTGTAGTTATTGAACATTTTTAGGTAAAAAACCACCTAGAATAATGTCATGAAATTAATTATAATATTTCAAAATGCATTGATGCTCTTTTTGGAATAAAAGTCTTTTGTCTTCTGTGCTTCCAACACAATTTTGCAAAAATAGATGTTTGCAGTGAAATGTTTCACTCAATGGTTCACCTTAATACAAAGAATTAATGGCACTTTCTCAACAAGACTTTTTCTTATCAACTGTTGAATTAAATAGTCCTTGGAAGACGCTGTTTGTATATTTTCCTTCTGTATCTTGGGGATGTTTTTCCAGCTAATATGAAATAAACAGGACATGGAATTTGAGTCAGAGATGCAATTTTCCCTTAAAAATCAGGTGTCGTAACGTCAGCCTTGGTAGTAAGCATTCTGTTCCCTGCTTTCCCTCTCGGTCTGGCAGTGCTCCCAGGTGTCATACCTATTGTTTCCACAATTCTCTCTCCAGACTCCTCTACTGATGTCCTGTCCTTCTGTATTTTTTAAGTACCTCTTTCCTTTAACTGATAATTCACAGTTTCTCAGAAGCACTGTCAGGGTTAAATCACTTGATTCTAATTAAATAGAAGCACAATCTTTAGACAGCATATTTTAAGAAATAAAAAGAATATATCTGAAAAAAATGTATTTTGAAGTAGTTTAAGATGCCACTTTCTTTATTAGGTTACTTTGTTCATCACCTGATACTGAGAAAAACCCAATTGATTAAATATCCCACTTCCTTTTTTTTGCTTTTCTGTAAGTAAATACTTCATAGAAATAAAGTCACTTTGAGATGACAACTCATCCCACGTATTTCAGGATGGAGTGAATTGCCTTGAAGGAACACATCATGCCTATCTTCCCCATTTAGTCCGAGGTAACCTAGACAAATGACTCAGATTATATCCCTACTTCTTAATGACTAAAGAGCAAGTATGATGAACTCTACATGAATTGCACAATGCAAGTGAAATTCTAGAGAACTCTGAAGTGTCACATGAAAGTACTTCTTTTTTGACAAATGTAAATGATTTTAAATCAAGAGCAGCAGGCATAAAGATGTTCTTCACTTGCTATAAAAATCTATATTTTCCCTTCCTCTGTCTGGTTGGAATAATCAATACATTTTCCTCAAATTTCTGTCGTTTTTTTACTTATTTATGCCCACAGAAACACTATTAAAATGCTATATTTGATCCCTAGGCAGAGGACACTAGAAATACTTCAGTGAGGACTATTTTCAGAATCTCTTGAGGTGTAGTAAATACAACGAGGAAACAGAGGGGATATGTTTGACATCCAAAATCTTAAAACAAATAAACAAAAAACCTGATTGCAATGAATTGTAACAATACAACAAACAAACACACACACAAAGAAAAACTTCCTTGTCTTCTGGATTGTGAGCCTCTGTGAACTGGAAGTACTTTGGAGATGCAGCCAGAGATGCACGAATACGACTTTTTAAAGAGAAACAAACACCGTAAACTGAAAATTATCTCTAAAAGCATGCAGTAGCTGTGACTACAAGGGAAAAGGAGTTAGAAGAAACAAAAAAACCCAGTTCAAAATATCTTGAGGTTTAATATTTTAAGACTGGCCACAATAATAATTTTATTTTAGCAAGAAATAAATTAATGAAGCAGCTGCACTGTAACTATAGCTACTCCTCAGAGTATCAGAAGAGATGAGCTTTGTGAAACGTATCTTTGGGACAAAATCAGAGATCTTTCCTGTACCGGCTGTATTGATTCCTCTGAGTACAACTAATTTGTGTTCAGGCCTTTAATAAGACACATGATACATGTTGAGAAGACTCATTATCTGACTGACTTGCTAATTAATTAAACTATTTTTTTTCAGGTGCAAACATTTTGTTTCACATAGGATCAATCACATCCCTCATGTTCAGTAATTGCAGTGTAGTTTTCCTGTTACAAAATGGATAATACTACTCAATTTCTAGTCTTCTTTAATTATTCAGACCTTAAGAATAAATTGTATTATGCATTATTCTTGAAGTAATAAGAAGGAATAATTGACTGACACTGATATAACAGAATGCCATCAATAGTTTAATTTTAAATAGAATTATGCTTCAAATTGCATTAATCACTGGAAACACAGGAGAATCATTCTGAAGTTAGTTTTGATAAAGACCTACCATGCTAACTTCCATATAACCAGCTTGGTTTTTGTTCTCTGTCTACTTGTCTACACCTGGAAGACTGAGAATTCCACATGGGGGGGAAACTGAACATTCATAAATCCTCACACTCACTCCTTGCACCATCGTATGCAAAGGCATGCCAGAAGCAGAAACAAGAATGGGTTTCATTTAGCAAATCTCTGCTGATGCACCGTCTTTTCAGAAGAGAGCTAGTGCAAACTGATGAGAAAAACACTGGCACAAAAAATGTGAGCTGGGCATAACAACTGGCTGCTGGGTGAACTCTCATTTCTTTCTCTCTGTGTATCTTTCTTACTTGATGGGGCACTGGGATGATAAGTCACCTCTTACTGACAATGAAATGTCAAATTTTAACCTTGACACTAATGATTAGGAATCTCTCTGTCAATGGTCTCCAGTACTGGTCAGTGGTGTTTCTACCCTGAATGAATACTGCAGAGTTTGAGCAAAGCATTTTAGTGTTTGACACACTTCTCTCTTGGAGGGTGGGGGCATTGTCTGCAGTCCTCGGCGTGTCTTTCGTAGGGTGGTTTCTTGCTGAATATTGTCATTCGCACAACCTCAAAACAGAAGGATCCTTTTGTTCCTTCTGAGGGATGTCTGGATCCTGACAGTGGGCAGAGACCCAGGAAAGTTCTGGAAACATCTCTGTGGAGCCAACGGGACATCGGTGTCACGCTGTGGGTCATGGTGCTCCACACCTGCGATAAGCCTGCTCCAGAGAAAATAGGCTGATGTTTAATAACCTTAAACTCAAGATCCATGTCTTCAGTCCTCTTTTAATTCTGTACTTTCTGGATTCATTCCTAATGCTTTCCTATTCATCTTTTGTGGTTACTGTAAAATTTGAATGGGAGAAAAGAAATAGTATATCTGAAGCATTTACTAGGAAACTTATTGTCGTTCTAGCAAAGTGATTAAAAAAGTCTTCAGTAAAACTGCCTCAGGTACTTGGCTTATTAAATAGAAACTGGAAGATAAATGCACAGTACGGTTCTCAGACGCATTCAAGTTGTAAGTCTATTCAACAGAACAGATAGGGATAAGAAGTGATTAATTGATATATTCTAATATATTAAAAGAAATACAGTTACGTGCAGAAATCCTCCATCCAGCTTCTGCCTGCTCTACCTACCACAGCATCCTCCCAAGTAGAGAGATCTGGCTTAACAGAGAACATAATTTATCAGAGAAATACAAGACAGCATAGCTTTTCATAGCCAAAACCTTCAAACAAGAACTCCTGACAGTAACACAACTTTTGTTTGGTTTTGTACTCGGACACCAACTCCAAATCTAACCAAACCCTGAGAAACAGTCTCATTAAACGCAATTTAACTGAAATTAACTAATTATTTCCATGTCTCGCTGCCTTCAGAACTCCTGTTTTCAAACTGCTTTTCAGGATGTTTGTAAAGAATACCACACATCTTACATGACAGAACCCCTTCTCCATGACCTGAAGCTAAATGTACATTTTATTTACTCTGTTGCACTCTTGAAACAACTTTTTTTTTTCTCCTCAAAGATTCATAATTATTGGCATAAATTCTCAGACACGTTATTCTGTCTTTAAATCATGTAACTAATATGAAGATTGTTAGTAAATACAACAAACTGTAGGTTCCTAAAATTACTGTAAAACTTAACTATAGATTCTGTCATGCTTAACTGAAGATAAGTGTAGATGATACAGAGAAGTACAGCCTTGCAGGCGACTATTTCAGAATCACAGTATATTTCCTTACTGAAAAGTCATTCTTCCTCTGAGGAGTAATAAAAAAATCTTCTTTGCAAGTATATATCCCCCAAATTCTGTAAGTATTTATGTTTTCCTCAAATACACACTAGGTTTATTGCATTCTAAGTCTCTATTATTCACAAAATAATGAAAAGGAAACCATTCAACAACTTTGGAAAGTAACACTGACAATTTTCTATAAGGGAACTTGGACATTTTAGTGTCTCAGTCGCTGTGAAAAGGGCACCCCAGGTGGTGCAGATGATGCACATGGCAGACAGGGAAGCAGGCAGAAAACAGGTTTGAAGAGAAGAGAAATAACCCCTCGTTGGTAAGTCCGAGTGGCGTAAAGAAAAATGCCTTAAAAAAATGATTAGGCAAGACCATTACATAGCAAAACTATCTCCTGCTTTATTATTTGAGCTATAGGAGATGTGTTAGTTCAGAGGAGACTTTATGGAAGAGTTAGAAAGAAGAAAAAGGCAGCAGCATTGCTATGAGCTAGCAATAAGTGGAGATTTTGGTTGAGTGGGATATCACCGGGTAATGGTCAGGGTGAAAATACAACAGCTGCGTTTTGCTTTGGATGGAGGAGGATCTGAGATGTAAATATATAAATATTACTCACTGCATTTCTATTAAACTCTAATGTGAGTTATACACATGCCCTAGAGCCTTATAACCATCTGGGTGCTGTGCCAGTCTGACAGGCTATGGACAGAAACAACAGTCCTGCCAAGAAAAATAACTGAAAGCAATCTGTGTTTCACCAGCCCGAAAAAACAGCAAAGCTTATTTTTCAACTACAATCCTCAGTTCATTATAGCATTCTGTTACTTAATAATATTATCTGAGTCCATGTAAAGCACCCAATTAAAGCAACTAGTTAGCAGCCCTGTGTACATCAGCTTCAGGCAGTAATTTGTCCCAGAAATCAGATAGAAACTGATGTAAACTGATATGTGCACAGCTGCATCTCCTCCACTGATCATTCTTTCTGCTCCCCTTCCCTCGTCTGTAAAGATCAGGTGGTGATTTTTATTTTCCCTTTGACTGGAACACACCTCTTCTAAACCGTTTCCATTTGCAGGAGTGGAATGTGTGCCTTAGGGCTGTCAGCTTAATTCCTGCCTGGCATAAGCTGCTGTAGTTACACCAGCGTAGAGATGGCTCCTCTGTCTTTCCCTTGCCTCTCCGTATATGATTATTTGCTGCTATGAACCTTCTGCTATTTCATTTCTGCTGTGATGAAATCCAAGGATCTCTTTCTGAAGGGCACGTCCTTCTCTGCAAGCAACACAAGCTCCAGGTTTTTTGGCCCTATAATGTGGTATATCATTATTAATTGCACTTCGTACAATCCTGTCTGTGTCTTGATCCTCATGAACATTCAGGAAAATTAGGTCTTTGCCTAAAAAATAGTTTAAAAATATAAATCTTACAGATGTTTCAGAAGAGCGTATATGTCTTTACAGAGCCCACTGAAAAGACAACGACCAGACGTCTTTTAGAGTTATAGCTAATTCAACCACGTACAAATAAAAATATTTCATTTTTCTTGGAGACTATTTAAATAAGAAGTCTGACCCTTGGGAATTCAATAGCAAATATGTAGCTTTTCAGGGTCCCCTTTGACTATTTTTAACTTTTTAACTGCAAGTTTCTATCGTGCTTCAGTAGGAATTTTGGGTCCTAAAGGTTTGAGAGCATCTCTGCATTATATAATAAAGTCCCCGTAGCCCTGCTAAATTAAGTCAATATGAATTATTCCAGTTCATTCTGTACATCAAGCCCAAGGCTCTGTTTACTCATGTTTCTGAAAATCAGATGCATTTATAACAGTGTCATTCTTTTTATCTTGTCAGAATCCCTCTTTTATATTCACTACATTTTACTCTGTATTTTGCTTCCCAATATTATCACACCATCACTTTTTTTTTCACACAGCAAAGCAGAGTGCCTGGAAAGAATGAAGCAAACGTGTTCTGAGAGCTGGAGCAGCACAAATGCGCAGGACAAAGAAATGGAAATTTTAGAGTTCGCATAACGGCAGTTGATATACATGAACACCATGACCACAGAATGTAGACCTGTTGTAAAACTTCCTTTTCAAAGGTGCATACTGGCACTGTCTTCTCATTTCTGAAACAGCAAAGGGGAAACTGTGATGATTTTACTGCTGGATGGATACAGTACATCTTAGAATTCTACCTTTTGGAGTTCATGTTCTGGTCATGGTTAGATGGATTCTATTCCTCTTTCCAGTGTATTTTCTCTACTTGGTCTACCATTGTATCTCTTGCCTGACATTCAAGGCTGTCCGTTGCATTATCTTTTCTCCATCCTGTTGGCAGCCTGTCATGCTGTACGCCTGTAGGAATTTTATTTTTCTTCACAATTTTCGTATTGCAATGGGTCTCTTTTTATTTCTTTCTTTTCCCTCTGCTTTGTGAATATTGTACTTAATTTTTGTTATTATCTTTTGTTATTTTCTGTTTGACGACAGCGTGCAGTCAGCAAGACTCCAGTTATATTTTCTTGGGTTTCTAAGCATGTGTACAGCTGCCATTGGATGTTGCACATTATAATAGAATACAGTAGTTTTCTTATATTTCCCCTCATTCTCACATCTTCTCCCCTCAATATTTATAATGTTTGATGCAAGTACCATTGGGTTGAGACTATATACAAGATACNACCGAATATTGCTAAGTAGAAACAACACTCTAGAACCAAGACTTTAAAAGATATGTAGAAAAAAGGTTGTATTATCATTCCTTGTACTGTCTGTCTGCTGACCTCCTTACCTTGGTTTTAAATAGTTTTAAATCTACTTTAAAAATTGGTGTTTGAAAATGATGAACAGCCTTCTGGAGGGTCTACTGATTGGTTATCTCTTCTAACAATAATATATCTGCTGGAGTTCCAGTACTATTTGCAAGTTCCATCAACAATCACTTCTGAACTAGACATTATAACGATATATAGGGTGACACTTTCTCTTAAAGTTTTTAGAGATTTTTTGTAAGAAGTTATCAACTTCTTCAAGCTTAGCAACCTGAGGTATGCAATTCCTATATTATATGATCTGTATAATTTGTTGGAACAGCCTGTCGTTCTCCATCAGCTCTGAAGAGAAGCTAAGCTGCCAAGTGAAAGTCTAAACTTAGATATTTACCCTGTCTCATTTGATGAGGTGCTTCTATTGAGAGCAGGATTGAAATACGCTTGAGCATCTTGTACAGCCAGAAGTATCTGTGATATAGATCATGTGAAGGTATTAAAAGATCCTGTGCACATTAACCTGCAGAAATTCCACACAAAATCAAACTCTGAGCTGTACCAAACCGCTCTTTCAGCCACTCAGCTTGATGGTCTGTCCCCCATGAGACTGTAGTAGTTTCCTACAAAATGTAAATACAAAGCTGTCATTCATATTTAGACACAGTGGTGTTCTCAATAAGACCAGGTATGTAACACGAACAAATATATTTTATTAGAGCAACTTGCACGGGAAATATTGACCCATTTTCAGATATGTTAGATTTTTTCTACAGTTCATAGTACTACTTCGTGGTCTGAAGACAATCAGGCTTTAATCAAACCGATTTCCAGGGCTGATTATGTCCCAAAAAGACTGGGCTGTGTAAAGACTCCCCTTCATTTGAGCTACTGAGCCATTAGCTCAAGTGTAGATCATTTAATTGCTGTGGAAAAGCAGCAGCATGTG
>VZTO01024962.1:0-50360 GCA_013400615.1 Syrrhaptes paradoxus | reverse complement strand
TGTCCAGGGACAGCGTGGCAAAGACCCTCTCGCCACGACTGCTTGCATTGTTTCTGGGAACGATATTGCGCGTGATGACAGAGAACACTTGTGACTGCAGCTGGAGCCCTGGAAGTTCCTGGGTTTGTGCATGGGGCTGGAAGAGCCGGTTCCAGCTCCTCTGGTGACAATGAGGCTGCAGGGAGCTGACACAGGGCAGAGGTCCGGGAGCCGTGAATCACCCTGAGTCACAGCTTCAGCCCTCGCCAGAGCCGCGGTGGTGGGACAGGTCTGACTCACCCCACAGGCTCAATCACATTAACTAAGCACCTTGAAGCAAAACTCTGTCGCATTTCTCAGGCTCATTTGTTTGGAGAAAACACCTCGTGCGCTCCTTCCAAGTGATGCTCAGGAAACTTCAGACCATCAAAGGACAGTGGCGGGTGGGTTTGCAGGATCACAGGCAGGGCCAGCGGCTTCTGGCCAAGATGCTCGAGAATTTCCCCATCGTAAGGAAGCACCTGGTGCTGCCCCTTCCCCTTCTGGCCCGTGCCGGTCACCCCGGCTGCTCCTCCAGTGTCCGAAGCCAGCAGCGGAGCAGGGATGTTTCTGTGCCTCATGGCCGTGCTCAGCCTCCGGCAGGGAAGATCCCCGAGGAAGGGTTGGATCAGCCCCAACTCACCACACCAGCCCTTTATGAGCAAGTGTCTCAAATCTAAATAATTATCATTTTGATGCCACATGCCGTACACGGGGACGCCGAAGGCATCGCAGGCACGGAGCAGAGCCATATGTTCCTCTGATTAATGGTGTCAGGCAGCGCGTTCAAGGGAAAAACAAGGTGGGTCACAGGGGCGATGAGCTGCTGCACGCCCTGAGCAGTGCTCTCCCTGCACGGGGAGCTGCAGCCGTCCGTCGGGATGGGCTCGGCACAGGTGAATCTCCCCAGGCATTCCTGGGAGGTGTCTGGAAACTGGTGTCAGCTGAGAGGATCGTCAAGGTCGGAGGAAGATAACGCCTGCCCAGCAGAATGGCGGGGATGGCTGTGCAGCTCTCCCCCTTCTCGGAAGAATTACAATGGAGCTGAAGTATTTTTAGTAAGACCTTAATTAAATAGTCAAAATATTTCAGGCTGATGTTCATCAGCAAGTAAATGTGGAATGCAGGACAAGAAAAGCAGCTGTGCATTATTTTTCCAAGTAATTATATTTGAATCTCTGTGGTACAGAGAGGAGAAAAAGAAGTAAATTATACAGAAAAAGCATTCAGGAAGATTTCAGTGTTATTACAAACCTTCATTATAATGTATGATCAAGCATGTAAGTGAAAATCTTAGGACCCGGGGGTAACATATTGATTCGGGCGGACATTAAAATTTCTATTTGATGCTTAAGCAAAATCTAATCTGACTTCTGATTTTGCAAAATATTTTAGGGTAATTAGATGTGTTTGTGCTTTATTGATTCTTAAAATGAACATAAGCATGTGGGGAATTGCTAACGCTCTGGCTTAAAGGGAACGAGACTCCCTGCTTTGCAAGGGTTCCTGCAATTAAACCACCTTCTGCTAATAGGACCCTCATTATTCCAGATGAAAATGAATGCAGGAAAAGCTAAGGGAGCCTAAAATAATAATGATCATAAAAGCCAAGCTTTAGGGTTTAAAGGAAAGTTTGGTTTCTTGTACTTTTGCTGATGGTTCCCACAGGCCTTTGGACAAATCTCTCGTCTGGAGGATAAAATCCCAAAGAGTGGTTAGCCTGCACACCTTCCCAGCATTTCCCAGCAAGAGACCAGTCACTCAGATCCACCTTTGAGCCACAGCTATATTTACTGTCTGGTCGTTTTTGCTGCCTGTTCCCCAACGGTTTTGGAAGATGGAGGCCAGTGGGAGCTCACACAAAACTGTGACACCTCTGCAGGGCTGGTGACAGAGCCCCCAGCCCCACAGATGCCCTTGGCCCCATGGATGCCCCCGGCCAGGCATCCTGCTGCACTGAGCATCACCCCGTGCTCCTCCGCTGTTCCACGCTGTGCTGAATGAAGCAGAGGGTCAGCAGGTCTGGGTCCTTCGTCACATTTAGCCTCTGCACCGCTGCTCACGCTACATCTCCAGGGGTTCTCTGGACGACAACGCCTCTGACCAGTTTTATAGATGATAACGCTCCAGACCTGGCTGATCCCAGTCCTGCAGCTGGAGATGCCGGTGACGCGGAGCCCGGCAGGCTGCGGGGACAAGCAGGGGCGAGCCGGGCTGATGGACGCTGACCACGGGTCAGACCCGGAGTCAATGGACATTTCATTACGGCCGGGAGAGGCTCTTCTCCAGTTTGCTCATTGATATGATTACAAATAATCTTTCATCTCAGAAACAGGGGACTGGTTCTTACACCGGCTGTGAGTCAGAGTGCTGCACAGAGGCGATTTGTATTTTCTCCCCTTCAGCAAGCGTGTGAGACTCCTCTAGATGCATATTTTAGCCAGTGCTGTGAACTCCAGATGAAACATTTTGGACAGAAAATCAATACAAGGACACGTCTATTCCCACCCTGAGCCGCAGCAGTGCAGACAGCAGTGCAGGGTGCCTCTGTCTGCTCCCACCCCATGCTCATCTGCAGGTCCTTGCACCCTGCGGTGCTTCACCAGGTTTACCTCCAGCATACAGTGAACTCAAAGTCGCAGATTTTACAGCTGGGAAACACCATTGCAGCCATCCAGCCTGCTCTCCTGCAAGAGGCGGGCACAGGACTGCCCAGAACAATGTCCTGACTGTAACTGACTGCCTCCGAGGGGAACCTCGCCCACGTCCAGACTCCCTGACCCCAGGAAGCATAGTGGTGTTAAACTCGGTGTTTCAAACCCTGTGTCCCAGGGGCTGTGCGGGACAGTGGCACGGGGCTCTGCTGTGGGGTGCAGGTGGGACCACGTGCTGCACAAACCCCCCGGCCACCACGAGCATCCTCATGCAGCAGCAGCATCTCATCGCTCTCCGCTGGCCCCGTGGGATGTGGCAGCTCACAGCAAGGGCCAGAGGCTGCAGGTCCAGCCTGTCCGTGCTGGGGACACAGCCTGGAACTGGGAGCACAGAGGACAAACGTCCCTGGGAGCGAGACCCACAGCACTTGGCAGGAACGGCCGGCTGTCTGCAAGGGTGTGAAGTCTGCTCGGAGCACACAGAAGGGCAGGAGTTCAGTGCTCTGAACAGATGGCTCAGTAGCGTTTGCTGCCGGAGCCTGCGGTCCCCAGCAGGACCTTTCTGTTATCATTTACTGCACGTGTCATTTGTCACAGCGATGCATGGCGTGTGTGTGTGCACAGCACCGAGCTGCACGCACTGCAAGGGGGGCTGTGCCCCCGCCGGCACGGCAGGTTAAATGAAGTCATAAATAAGCAATAAGCAGAGATAAGTGTCTGATTTATTGAGGAGCTCGAAGGGAAAGATGAGCAAAAGCAAGGTCACATCCCCCATTAAGCACGTCCCCGACGCCGCTCTCTCCTCTCTGCTCCTCCCCTTTGCTCCCGCCAGGTCTGGGAAGCACCAAAGCAGAATTTCCACCTCCCCTTCTGGCTTTGGTGACCTTTGCAATATTCAAACCTGCCCATTTGCTCCAAATCTGGGCAGTTTTTCTTAATGCAACGCCAGCACACCGTGCCACAGTGGGATGACAGCTCTCCTGTAGCGTGGCAACAAGTGCTAAGCAACACGGAGTTTGCCATCAGGGCTCCGGTCTGGCTTCTGTCTGGTGAGGGACCACTTATTTCAGAGCTAATCTCTACCCGAGACACTGCCCCTCTGCGGGGCTGACAGCAGAATTATTCATCAGAACTTGCTTGAAGCGGATGCTCATTTAAAATACATCTCTCTCCTTGTGTTGATGGGCAATACCTCAAGGAGGGGAGCCCACAATCAGCCCCAGTGCTCCTAGCAGGTGCTGTGTCAGGATCAGAGCTCAGGGTTTGCACCCAATAGCTTCCCAAGGGACGAGGCTGCTCTGGAAAAGGGGGTTTCAGTGCAGTGGGGTTTCTCTGCCCATGGGTGGGCTGGGGGCTGCCCTGCCTGTGGGATGCTGGCACTGGGGCCACGCTCCCAGGGCCACAGCGGATCCGGTCCCAAGGATGCTGTGCATCCCGGGATGCTGGGGCTGCCCAGGTGGCTGCGGTGCCCCTCTGCAGCTCCTCATGGCATGGAGATGTCCTCACAGGCCCCTGAGCTGCGCTTAGCACCAGGGCATCGCTGCAGAGCGACAAAGAGGAGAAACTTCCAGCGGGCAGGAAAGCAGCTGCCCCGGCTCCTGGCCAGGAATGCAGGAGAGTGTGCGCTGGAAAAAGCGGTGCCCGAGGGATATCTGGGAAGACAGGCTGCTATCTCCTGTCTTTTTGCTCTCTGTCATCACCGCAGCATTAAATAAAGCTGGTGGCCAGAGACAGAGGGGTGAAAGCGATGCTTCCGCACGACATACTGAATTTTCCGTCACTTGGTGCTAAATAAACCACGGCAGATTTAAAAGTAGCACGATGGCTGAAAAAAATACCTTAATAAAGTGGGTATAAATAACGGCATAGCAGTGCGTGTGTGTTGGCATTGTTTATGCAGGTAGGATTTAATAGCAGAGGTGTGACCACATTTATAACGGAGCAATCAGTGTACAATTTCACAAACCCCGTGTGCTTGCTCACAGGAGACAATCCTAATGTCTTTTAAGAAGAGTCATTAGATTTAAGTAATAGCCAGCACCCAGGTATTCTATCAGGCAGATATAGAACAAATCAACTTTTATTGCCAGGCAAAAAGTAGAAAACCCAATTCCTTGGAAACTAATAAAAATTCTATAATTTTTTTTTGAGTCAAATAAGCACAGAGCTTATTACTTTTGTAGACGTCCTCATAAAAACTGGAGCAAACCTAATCGAGACAAAAACAACAGCTGGGAGGCACCATGTATTTGACCAAGATGGATGCCTCAGAGATATGATATTCATTAGCTCACTAATTCCAAACGGTAAACAAGGTTTAATTAATTTGGATTTCAAGCTACAATGGTCCGTTGGTCATACATAGGTGTGCGCCTGGGATGCAGCATTAATAACTGAACATACAGCTGCTGGCGGAGCAAGTGTTTTCTGAATAATTTTGCATGTTCTGTTGGCATCTCTGCTGGGAGAAGTTTTGGGGCAGAATTGGGGGAGCATTAATCTAGTTTTGCTGCTTTGCAGGAGCGTTGGTGGGTGTGAACAGCCAGTGATGCTGGTTCAGGAGGATTTTTCCAGATTAATGACTATGGGGTATGCTTGGATTTATATAGGTAGAAACTAAGAGTATAATTTGCTAATTTTGTGTCTAATTTGTGCATTCCATGCAGGGGGCTGCATTCGCAGTGTCAGATATCTGCACAAGCTGCAGCTGTTCCCTGGTGTCTCGCCCACAATCCCTCCAGGCTTTGACGGGGTCTAGAGGAAGCAGTCATCAATGCTTCACCGCAAAGCATCCCGACCCAAAGTCCCGACAAAGCCCCGGTTTTAGCACATGAATAGTTACTCAGCCAGCACATTTGCATATGCAAACACTCATTTCTGTAGCCAGTTACGCATTTGCATGCTCAGCTCCGCGGTCCGCACCCAGCTGCCCGCACAGCGCGTTCCGAGCGGGTCCTGCCCCAGCCCCCAGCCCAGCCCCGGTGCAGCCCCGCTCCCCTCAGCCAGGCCCGGCTCTGCGACCCTGCCCCTGCACGGAGCCTGCCGCGGGTTTGTGCTGGGGCAAGGGGAGGAACAGCGGTGTCCGGGGAGACATCGCGCGGGGAGGGTCCGTGCAGCATCACCCCCGCTCCCTGCCTGTCTCACCGCAAGCTCGGGTCCCGTTTTGTCACCACTACGGCACGTTCTTGCCGCGCTGACACTCCACAATTCCCGGAGCCTTTCCAGGACCCACCGTTCCCTCTTCTCCCAGCTGCTCAGGCTCCGCTCTCTGCAGGGCAGAGCCAGGGGGTTCTGGCAGAAACCCCTTTGTGACCGGGCAAGAGAAAGATGCTCCATTTTTGGGGAAAATGTGAAAGTCCCCAGCCAGGACACCGAGGGGACAAGGATGCGTGTCTGGTGCAATCTCTTGTCTCTCCACAACATTCCCTGTGCTCCGCTTCCCCCTGAGAAAGCTCAGCTTGTGCCGATGGGACTCTGGGGAGCTGGAAAGCTTAGTGCAGAGCTCTCGGGAGAGAAGTTACAAGAAGAAAGAAAATCTGTCACCGAGCTGCAGAAATGCCAGACCCGTCGGCAGGAGGGGAGCGACAGCAGGGCAGGGTGTCACTGCAGAACATCTGGCACAGCTGCCAGCAGTGCCATGGGCTGGGGTCAGCAGCCCAGAGAGGGGAAGGATGGCCGCAGGGAATAGCTGAGCTCTCCCAGGGTTTTGGCTCCCCAAGGACGATTCCTAGAAATAAGCCCACAGCTCACATCCGGCTCTGCCGCCTCGCTCCCAGCTGCACAAAGTCCCTGCTCGGCAGATTTTGGAATTGTGGGTTGGGAGTACACACCTCTCGCAGCAGCTGGCTGCTATGCTAGCGACAGATCCACAGCCACTCCTCTATTTCAATCAGAGCAATATCAATTAGTGAAAATTAAATTTCAAACAGTGACCAAGTGAACTCCAGTCTGCCCGACCAGGTGCCAGGAGCAGTTCTGGTTGATAACTGTCTCCACGCAGGGCTCCATGAACCCCAGGCCCCCAAGATGCCCCCTCCAGCCGTGGGACTGCTCCACCCGGAGCTCGGCACAGCCGAGGGGGGCTCCAGGTGAAGGGGGTCTCACCAGGGCTGCCTCCACTGTCGCACTCACGTTTGGAAATGTCAGCATCGCTCATCGCCACTGCCACAGGAACTGCTTCTCTCACATGAATCACTGCTCGTGCCCAGAAAAACGATGCCGAGACAGTCTGATTTATTACCAGCGTAAAGAAATACTGCACCAGGGTTACAGCATGGAGCTTCACCTCCACGGGAGCAGGGGAAAGAAGAGTCATTCTGGTTTTTATTTGCTCTCCTCCCAAGATCTAAACCTGTAACTGAATCTTCCCACCCTGAGGCAGGTTTCACAGCAGAGGTGTTTGGCTTGTAAACTGTAATTCCTCTGCCCCACTACAAGGTGAATGGAAAACAACCCAGCGCACAGCCTCACAGCCCAGCACCCGTCACGGCACCAGCAGGACGGGGCTGCTGCAGCCCCTCTGTATGACCTGCCCAGTGATTTTTCAGTTCCCACTGACCAACACCTCGCTGGGAAGCAGATGCCGGTACCCTGCTCCTGCCAACACACCCAAACCAAAGCCCCCAGCCCAGTTCCACGTTAAACAGCCCCCGTGCTGCAGCCCAGAGCCACTCGAGTGAGAACAGAGGAAAGGAACATGCTTTGTACTGAACTTCTGGGGATGGATCATTAAAATGTCACAGCACATGATTTGCTGAAGTATTGCAGAGTTAATTGTGTGTCTCCAGAACTCACCTCCCCCAGGTGCAGCACAGCTCTGGGGCTGTCCTTCGGGGATGCACAGGGCACACTGCACCCCCGTCAAACCCACCAAGGGGGGGGCTGGCTCCAGGGGGCTGTGGAAGTGTTCACTGTCCCCTCTGAGCGACACCAGGACACGTGCTTGTCTTGTACTCGTGAACTGGAACTGTGTTTAATTCAGGCTCGGGGCAAAGTCACGGCTCACAGCCCTTCAGCACGCTGCTGGATTCCAAACCAGCTCGCAACATCGCTCCCAAAATAACCTCGCAGGTGTCTTTTATCCAGAGAACTACATAAAATCTTTTTGTTCAAAGACAAAGGTGCAAAGAATTTAAATGTCAATGCCTACCCCGGAGAGAGGGGACAGGTTTGAGGACTATTTCCATATGACTCGGTGCTGGACCCCAGCAGGGCTGCGGCCGCAGGGGAGCACAGACCGAGCGCGGCCACGTCCAGGCTCATCCTCATCTTGAGGAGATTTTCGATGGGATTCCTCCAACCATCACTGCATGAACCCATCCCAGTACCTGCGCCCAGCAGCTCAGGGAGGCTCTCCTTCCTCACTGTTCAGGTGGTTCACCAGGAATCTGCCGCTTGGTTGCTCACAGGGAAACCGTTAACAAATAACCAGAGCGGGAAACAAGCTTTAATGAAGCACAACAAGAATTCGCTGTATTCGCTTTCCCCCCCGACATCACAGGCATAAACGTACGCGCTTACAGAACAATGATGTTGTGGGTAATCACAGCTAAATAAATAAGACAGAAACTTTGCATACCTTATGCAAAAGAACCTGCTAGCTGCAAGATTTCAAGTTTCATTTAAAAATGATCAAGTCATTGGAACGAAGCCTATAGCCCACAACCACAGCTTTGCATTTCCAAGTGCTATGGCCCTAACACAGTGATGAATATATTTGTCTTCTTCAGACTGCCATCCTACCAGTTGCTGTGTCTAACATCATCTGCTCTCGGCTAACGTCTATCGGAATACACAAATAGAAGCACTGAAATGCATAAAAAATAAAATTTATTCCCTTGCATGCCCCTCTTTGTCTGGTTTCTTCATTTGCCTACTAATGGGCCACTGGGCAATTAATTATGTACAAGTTCAGGTTCAATCCTTGCACCCCTATGGAAGAAAGCTGATGAACTTCTGCAGACTTTTCCAGCCCGAGGTGATATTTCTCCCCCTGAGCCGTGCTGCAGGTTTCTGCTGGGACAGCCCCGATGAACAACGGATACGTGCCCAGAAACAGGGCTCAGCCACACAGCAAGGGTTACATTAATCAGGGAATTTAACGGCGAGGAGGAACCCGACATCTCCTGTCTCACAGCCTTCCTCCAGGCAGCCTGGCTTGTCCGGGAGGGGGCTGTGTCCTCCAGCCTGGATGCGAATGGTGAAAAATCGCTCTGAGCAGCTCCTGCTGCAGCCCAGCTGAAGTATGGGGAGTGCAAACGGCACCAACACCACTCTGTCTCATGTTGAGAGGGACCTGAATTATTTACAAAGCTCCCAACTAGACACTCGGTGCCTGGCATTAGCTTTTTCTCACTCTGACTCTCACCCCTCATCTGAGAGCAGTCACATCCTCCCACGCGGACAGAACACTGCCGGATCATTTCCCCGCACCCAGCACAGGGGGGCTGGATCCTGCCCCAAGCACTGGGTGATCCCTGTCCTCCCCCAGCAGCACCCCCAGCCCCTTGCCCGCCCGAGGAGCAGGTTCAGGGATAATGAGTTTGGCCACGGGCAACCACCTCCTGTGTTCTGCTATATTTTTTTTTTCCTTTTTAGGAGCCTTTCAGCCCAGGGTGCTTGTTGCTCCTCCAACATCAACAACATTAACAAGCTCTGACATCTCATAAATTTCCTTTGGTAAAACAAAGAGAAACCCAAGCAGCAGCTTCCTTCTTGCAAGGGACGGCAGCTCCTTCCCTCGTGCCATATGAGGGGCTGGGGAGGGCTTTGGGCTTCAGCTGGTGTCTGCAGAGTCAGGGCTGCCCCTGAGCAGGCGAGACCCAGCAAACCCTGGCCCAGGCAGAGAAACTGCGTTTCCTCCTCTCTTTTACCCAGTGCAATGTTAGCAGTAAGCTGCAAAATGGATTTGTTGTTCCTTTATGAAATCAGCCTGCAAACACAGAGCTCCTTCCCCGTTATCGATTCACAGACTCCGCGCGAGCCCCCAGCCCGGACCCCAGTTCACCCAGCGACCACGCTCATCACATCCCAGTACAGGTAGAGATGCTGTCGGGCTGTGCACAGGAACGTACGCATTTGAGCTGAGAAGCTAGTTAATAAATTCAGACCAACACTTTGTGACATTTCCCACAAGACTTTAGCGCTGTTTACAAATTCCGAAGAACACCTCGAGCCAGCGCTGGCATGGACTTATGATTTATTTCAAAGAGAAATGGGTCAGAGCGTGTGGGTCTGTGTTTAATGTGAAAAGGGATTTGGAAATGAAAAGTCAACTGGCGTGAAAGATTGCAGGGTAAATGCAAAAGCAGGAAAGCACGTGGGTGGTCTCTGAGCAGGTAATGGGATATTTGTAAGGAAAAGAAACACGCCGGACTGTACGCTTTAGTGAAACCGTTCCTTTTTACCCAATCAATAACATCATTGTAATTTTCCAAAGCAAACTGCCTCTTAACGCCCTTTCCTCAAGGAGAGAGCGGCACAAGGAGTGAGAAGTGACCGAAGCAGCGTGTGTGCGACCCTCCCCTGCCTCTGAGGGACAGTTTGTTGTGAATGCAGCAGGGCTGAGGGGGTGCTGGGGGTTCTACAGGTCTTCTGGAGGTGGGGGAGAGANGTGTGTGCGACCCTCCCCTGCCTCCGAGGGACAGTTTGTTGTGAACGCAGCGGGGCTGAGGGGGTGCTGGGGGAGAGCGGACACGTGGTGTCAGAGCCCAGCAAGAGGGGAGAAGGACCCACAGGGATGGAGTGGGCAGGACAGGAAAATTGTGGAATCAAAACATGTATAACAGGAGAGCATTATTTCAATCTGCAAAGACCACCCACTGCCTGGGCTGAGCAAACCTGCCCCATGGCACAACAGCCCAAATTAAACTCCTGGCTGCCTCATCCGAAGCATCAGTGCATCACCTTGAAAGCTAATTAATCATTATCCAGCTCCCTCGTACCAAACCAAACCCCACCTCTCGTTTCAACACTTTGAGAGTATAAGCACGATTTATTTTTCAAAATTCAGAAGAAACACTTGAAGATGAAAGGCTCACAGGAGTATCTCTGCATCACCATTCTTTAGCAGTTCTCATTGTTCAATACAAAACAGGAGGTGCTATATTTTAATTGCTATAGATTAGCGCAAAGAGCATCAAGCAACCAGTGTACCTTTGGCTCAGGCTCATCACTGGGCTCCAGCTCTCTTTTACCTCACAAGGGTGATTTCCTTCACACCTCTATTAGCATGCACATCAGCTCCAAATGGAAAAGATTGCACAGGCAAACCGTGATACACATACCCTGCTCAGCACACACACCAAGGGGCGCTGAACCGAGCACACCAGAGATGGACCAGCAAAGCGACCCAAGCCTTGGAAAGCGTTATAGACCCAGAGCACTGCTCACACACCAGCTCCCAAATACATTCCCCCCACACTGAACAGGGAGAGAAACACAAGGAAACCCTCAGGCAACTGGACCAAGAAAAAAACAGAAAGAAATGGAAGAAAAACAACTACTCACAGGCTGAGCTGGCAACACATCCCTCCTCCACCATCCTTCCAGAACCTACCCCAGGGCTGCCTGTTCTGCCGTTTTTATTGCCTCTGGAGCAGCAGGTGACCTCAATGGGCCCTCTCCTCATCCCCACCCGACCTCCTCCTGCCTCGTTAAACCCTAATTGGAGCATCACTGCCGGTAGCTGGGGATCTTCGGGGGGAGCGGATCATCCTTTTAACCTGCTCCTGCCAGATGTTTTGCAGGTTTCACCCTTGCTTGCCAAAACTTCGCCCTTTTAGCAGAGAACAATGTCTAGTGCCCAAGCTCAAGATTCTGGTCAGCCTTTCCATGGAGCCTTTCCACGGGAACCAGCTCCGGCTTTCCCTGCTCTCGCTCTCTCCTGGCTCCCAGGGCTCAGCCGCTGCTCTGTGCCTGAGCAGCACAGGAGACTGCAGAACCGTGCGAATAAAAGAAGGAATATTTATCCAAGCATATTCAAATAGACATTTAAACCTTCTACAGAGTTTCCCCGTACCCACAGTTCTGCCGTGACAAGATCAGCAGTTTTGCAGAATTGATTTAAGACAAAACCTACTGCTCGCTCTCCCTCAAAGTCTCCCAGAGGGACCTTTTTGTGCGCTCGTCTAACCCGGTGACTGATTTAATTTTCCTGAGCTGCTGGTGGGCAGCGCTCAGGAGGGATAGGCTGGCAGGTCCCTGCTGCTGAGCAGACCCAGACCCAGCCCAGTGAGTGGGTTTTAATGAGGAGCCAGAGTCAAGTGCACCATGTTCCCATCAGATGAGCAGCTGACAAAACTTCCGAGCATCCCGGGGATTTCAGAGCATGGTACCAAGCACCTCCTCACTGAGCTCGGGCGCTGGTCCTGCCCGGGATGGGGCTCCTGGGTGGCCTGTGCGGCCAAATCCACCCGACGGTTTGCAAACCCCAGCTGCAAACCCCGCGGGCGAGCGGCTGGGTGTGCCCACGTGCTGCTGAGCAAAGTTCTGCCGAGGGGTTTAGCTCTCTGGATAGTTCTGAGACAGAAATTGCCTTCAGGTCTTCTTTTCTGCAAAGGAAAAAGGCAGACGGTTTGAAAGACTCTGCCATTATCCTTCAGGACAATAACACAATAATTAAAACCACCCTCCACAGCCCATTTTCCATCCAGATCTTGGAGGATGACAATAGAAGGAATAACAATTGCTGGGACCCTTTTCTTCTCCCCCCCGAAGAACCTCACAACTGACAGAGACTTGAAAGCTCGGAGCCAGGCTCTCGGGGAGAAGATGAAGTGCTGCTCAGAATATAGATCTTGGTGCCAGATGGGAATTACAGCCCTGATCCATCCTCCTCTGTCACTGGAGCCTGTGTTGCTCTGTGGGCTAAATGGAAGTGAATACAGCTACTTTCCCTGTCTTGGGGGAAAAAATGACATTCCATTTTGTCTCCAAAAAATACACATTATTTAACTTATAAAATATTTAATCTATGTAATTAATCCTCTCATGACAGCGCTTTGCACATTTTTGCTGGCAATCCATACTTTGAATGGCCTATAGTTACAGCTAACTTTGTTTCCTTTTTCTCATGAAATTAATCAAAGGCTTGTATTCTAAATTATTCAGGAACTGAATGAAGCCTGCTTTCTATGGCTTGCAGCAAGAAAACTCCTCTATTTCTTTCATGTGCCAGCAATACAGCAATTCAACTTTTCTGCGGGGGAAGGACCAGAAAGAGGAGACGACGCGACCCGGGGGTGCTGGCACGGGCAGCGAGGGGACCCGGCTGGGGCTGAGCATCACACCCGTCCCCTGCCTGCCTGGGAGGAACGGCAGCACCGCACGAGGGGGTTCCAGCCGCCGAGGCGTGGATGCAGTTCTCAACAGAGGTGGCTTGATTTCCCGAGGTGCCAGGCTCCTGCAGCTCCTGCTCAGCTCGGTTTGGTTCGGCGCTGGCCAGAGCCCGGCTCCCACCGCACGGAGCTGCGGGAGGAACCGGATCACAGCCTTGGCGAGGCTTTGAGGCGCTCCATCAACGCTTGCTCTTCTCAGCTCCTGCGTGTGCATAAGGCTCCTGATGAATCCAGAGTTCAGCCCCTTTGAAGTTTTCACCTCCAGGCTTATTTTTTTCAGCAGAAGATTCTCTCCATCACCATTTGTGGAGGAGCCATATGGAGAGTCTCACCGCAAGGGAGACACATTTGCTGCATATTAATTTCCCGTGATCCTTTTATTTTTCGTATCTAAAATATTTTCTTCTTTCTCTGAGCAGATGCTGCTTGCAGCTTCCCAGGAGGCTCCCTTCTCCCCCTGCCCAGCATCACCCAGGGTTTAGTGGTGGGCTTAGATCTGGGGGCTGTGCAGACGAGGTTTTTGTAACACCTAGAGCATCACAGCTTGCTGTCACACGGGCTCAGACCTGCAGACTCTGTCCCCCCAGCCTGACAAACCCTCTTCTCAGGGAAATGAATTACCAGCACTCGGCACAGCCCGGAGACCCGGCGGGGGCTGACAGTTCATTAACGTACCCGAGCAAACGTCCTCACCTGCCCTTCGCTCTGCAGGCATTAGCTGGGAAGTCACTCTTTGTTACCAAGTAATATGGGCAAATTGATAGAAAACTCTATTTTCTGGCTGTTCCCCCGCCCGGTGGGTTGTCAGCCGCTGGCACGCACAGAGCGCAGCAGCTTCGTGCCCAGGGAAGGGACGATGTTTGTTAGAAAGCGTTCCCCACCAGCAGCTGGGGGAACAGCAACAAATGCAGCAAGAAAACCTTCCAAGCAAACAGAAAGTGTTAGTCACAGCCTCGGGAGCTGGCAGCTGCGCTGGCAGAATAGAGTGAAGCTTCAATCTCTTCAATCTCCAGAATTCATAGACAAAGAACATAAAAATAACTAAAAACCCAAAGCAAGCCCCTGATCAAAGCACACCCCGCTGCACAGCAAAGCGCAGGGTGAACCAGAGAGCTTTGCAGGGCACGGTCCTCATGCATCAAAGCATCCAGTGCAGTGCCCTGGATCAGACACAGGAAGTCTTCTAATGATGAAACCAACATTATGAGCATCATGGTTAATCAGGTTTTATGGATTTATGAAACAAATATGCACACTTATCTTGTTTAATATTATTTTCCAGTTGGAACCTTATTTTAATAAAGATGACCTGAAATTATACCACTGATAAATAATGCAAGCAATAAAACCTTTCTTTTATAGCACACACAAATGCAAGTTTAAATGTGCATTTCAACAAAAAATGGTTTGAAAACCAAAAGCATGTACAAAATGCCAGCTGCTCCCAGGTGTAGTGGAGAGAATTCTCGCCCGTGGTGCTGTGGGTGGGTTCATAGCCCTGGGTTGTATTTGGTGTGTTTGGCCATGGGGCATGGATGTGTGACCCAAGGGACAACGGAAGCACCCACACCGGGTCCCTTCCCCTGCAGAGCTTCCCTGGGGCCGTGGGGCTCGCAGGGGCACCACCCCCTTTGCCCGCTGTGATTTCATGGGTTTGGGAAAGGCCCCGCGCTCACCAGTGGGATGATTCTGGAGGGCAGCGGGACCAGGGCGAGCTCTGGAGGAGCTGGATGCTCGGCATGGGGAGCGCTCGGCTGTGCTCAAACCCGCCAGTGCCTCAGCTCATCTGCGATGCATTTTCTACATAATTCATATCCCAGACTGCTGCAAATCAGCAACAATAAATAAGCAGGCAAAATGGATATTTTTGGTCTGGTTTTCACAAGGTGAAACACAGCTAAAAGAAAATCATGTCCCCCTCTGCAGAATTTGGTCAAAATCTACCCATGGGCAGAACTGCACATCAAACCAGAAAGAGGTAACTGACTTCTTCTCGTTTAAATTGCTGGAAGAATCGATGTGTCTTTTGTGTTCGGAAGCCTGAGACTTGTTTAATGAGACAGGGAGAAGGAAAGAAAAGAATCTAAGACCTGTGGGGCATTTTGCACAGGTCTGAGCAACTTCCCCAAGTGCTGCCAGACCCCGCAGGTTTGCATTCTGCCCCTCACACGCGTGTGATTGCATGGGTGAAATTAAATGTATATGTGAATATGAGCACGTACATCATCCTCCCATCGTCCCATCCTCCCCCCGGCTCTGCACATCCCTGTTCACTCCACGCAGCCCCCACTCCTGCACACGCCTGTTTGGGTGGGAGGCAGGCGAAGGTGAGTGGCGGCGGGGAGATGAGAGCCTGATGTTCGGGAGTGATGCTGACAAACCGCACAGTCATCACTCCAGCAGCCGCCTGCTCAGCCAGCAAACAAGGGGAGAAAATAGTCTCAGCGGCTGGAAAAAGCCCCAGAGCCCGCATTTGAATTGACAATGAGCTGCTCGGAGCAGCTCAATCTGTCAAGCACCATGTCCCATTAAGATGAAAATTTGAAGGTCTCAATAGAGCAGATAGATAACCCCTTTTATTCTCTTTTATTGGAGGATGCCTGTGAGGCTGGCAGGTCGGGCTGGCTCCGGCAGGACTGCGAGTCCCCAAGAGGGGACACTGTTTCAGTGACTGTGGGCTCCTTCTCCTGCTGGTTTGTCTGTTCCTTGAGCTTTTATTAATTCTCAGCTCATCACATTTGCATGTGCTGATGGCAGCGGCTCATTCCCGGGGCTCCATGCCCACCCGATGCTGGGCGATGCTGGGTGATGCTGGGCGGTGCTGGGCGGTGCTGGGTGGTGCAGGACGTGCTGGGCTGCAGCCCCCCTGCACGGTGCTGGCGGGAGGTGTCGGCAGGACCCCCCTCTGCCCAGACCCTGCCCGCAGGTCGGGGGGGACCGGGGTGATGCTGCCCCAGCAGAGCAGCCCAGGGGTGGGGGGTCTGCGGCTTTGAACAGGTCTAGAAGGAGAAAAGGGAACATCTGGGGCATGAATCAGCCCCTGCCCAGGGGTCTGCTGGAGCTGAGCGCTCCGAGCTTTGGTTTTACCCAGAGCAACGCTTCCAGTCTCATCTCTCCTGACAGCTGCTTCATCACCCCTTGAAAATCCAGCCCCGAGTGAATGCCAGTCCCTGCCAGAAGCCAGGAAACTCTCATTCTGCTGTTTCCCTTCGTCACTGTAGGAAACCACGTTGGACAGACACAGCTCCGAGCAGCGGGTTCAGAGGGGTCACTGGTGGCAGCTCCGCTGGAAAGATGGATTCAGCTGAAGTTTAGCTGCAGGACGCCTTTCCCAGTGTCCATGAGCCAGGACATGGTGCTCCTTTCCTGCACATTAACCCTTTCCTGCTGCCCACCCAGGAGGAACGGGGAGTGACCCCTCCCCTGCCAGGTGCTTTGGCTATTGCCAGCGCTGAATATTTGCAAAACATTTGGTCTTCGTTGAAATATTCTCTCGGGATCAAAGCTCAATATTTCTTGGCTTCTCTACACTTTCTGAGCTGCCTTCTGCTCACTGTCATGTATTTGCCTTTCTCTCCTCGGTGGTTAACAACACTGAACAGTTCTGTTTATCAGCTGGGCTCCCTTTCCTGTACCACCCACCGAAAGCTTTGCCCTCTCTCATACCTTCCCCTCTCCTCTCCATCAACATACAGCTGGGATGAAGGAAGCCAGCAGGCAATTTGTCTTTCGTGGCATTAGATTTACTGGAGTGCTTTAAAACACCAACAAACTATCTTTACGTGAAAAATTTTGACACTTTAAAAGCCAGGTTCTTTGGGAAAAACAAAACAGAACAAAACAAGAGCTTGTTCTTGTTGTTCTGCTTTCAGCAACTATTTAAAAAGTCCGTGGCACTGTGCTACTTGCTTCAGCAAAACCCCTGTGCTCGTGTGTCGGAGCCACCTAAGCAAGGTGAGGTTTTTCCTGTAACGTGGTCTTGTCTTGATAACGGCCTGGGGACCTCAGGAACATGCTCCCTCCCCTCCCACAGCACCATCGGAGCAGACTCCAGGACCTGTCACCATTCCCAAGGGACCCTGCACTGGGGGGGCAGGAGACCTGCCTTTGCGAGGACACCTCCCCAGGGAGGACGGCAGCTCTCCGGGGGCTTCCCCACCACTGTCCCCTGCCTGGAAGCAAGCTGCTGCCTTGCATTTTTAGAGGAAAAATGATGCGGTCTTGCCAGCAGCCGCCAGTTCTTTTTATTGAATTTGGAATCAATAGTGCATCAAGTGGCTTGGGATGTTATTAATCAGAAAATTGGCATGAAGGACCAGGAGGTAATAGCACTGCAGCGAGCCCACTCTTTTCTCGTGGAGCGGCTGTACACGGTTCTGGGTAGTGCTAATTACTCCTCGGGACCTGCCTTTCAACCGCTTTACAGACACGGCAAACTGCTGCCCGGCACCGCGGAGCCCAGCTGCTGCCCGTTATTTTCTGTCGCTGTGATTGTAACCTGCGGCAAAATAGTATAGTGCATCTCCTCCAACACAGAAGAAAGGATGTGAAACCTGGGGGAAAATAGCACATGTATTTTGGTTCAAAAGCCACTAAAAATATCTGGGGTGTCCTGCCAGTCCTGGGATAACACACAGCAGCTTCTCTGGGTGCTGTAATCCCGGGTTATCAGGGCTATAGGTATCTCCAGGCTATCCCACCAACCACCTTTCATCCTCCACGTGCTCTCCAGGTCTCGCTGGGCAGCGTGATGAACAGCAACATCCAAACAGAAGCGGATTGCTTTTCATGGAAACTAGTTAATTACATTCAGAGCATCTAAACTAACAGGTACAGCACCTACCCGGCACCCCCACCCCAGTCCCAGCACGTCCCCCAGGCAGGCTGTGTGCACACCGGGGTTCACTGCACGCGACATGCGACAGGTGATTCCCAGCTCTTACAAGATTTTCCGTGATCTGCTCTCAAAGATTTGAAACCTTTTCTTTTTCACTTATCTTTTAGAAAAAAAAGTCTCTGTTTGCAGGACCTGTTCGGGGTCAACAGATTTAGCAATATCTCCATAAAAATAACAGAGAATTTCTGAGCCTCTGAATTCATGCCATACACAGCATACTGCGGGAAGGAAAATAACTTGAGAAGTGTTAGAACACAATTTAATAAGCTCAGGTCTCCTGCCTGTGACCCTGAAAGTGTGTTTATCTTTGGGCTTGTCTTGAGCAACCGTTGTTGCACCACCACCTCAGGACAAGCACGAAGGCATGAATTTACAGCGGCAAATCCCATTTGACTGCATGTAATCCAGTGGTTTTCCAGGGCAAAAAGGTTTGAAATTCTGCACCTGTCCGGCTTTTGCAGAGATGGGATTATGTCCTTATACAATTATTGCATCATTGCGTGTAATTGCATTTCCAATGCCATTTATTTCATCATGAGGCTAACCTGGAAGTAACCTCTGAATGAATTCATTAATCCTAATGAGTTATTACATTTGTGACTAACAAACACCAAAGGGAAGGGAGGCAAACACACCGCTGCCCCCACTGAAAGGCCTGAAACGATGAAACTTTCCCCCAAACCATCCCTCCAGCTCTCACATATCTCTCCGTAGCCACAGGGAGTTGGTCTGTCACCAAAGGATCTCGGAATTGTCACGTCATTGCTCTCCTGCAGCCTCCCTGCTCTCCCGAGATGACCTCTGCTCTCCTCCCAGTTCCCTCCTCACTCCCATCACGTTACTGGAGCTTTCCTTCTCTTGTGACAAAGAAAAGATGTAGAAAACATTCACAGAACTATGGAAGATGTGTGCGTCAAGGTATATACAGCAATGCATGGGATGGTTGTGTAGCTCCACCGTCAAAAGAGGGGGAGCAACACAGCGCGGGGCTGGGAGCCTGGATCTGTCACAACCAACCTGTCTCTTGTGAGATGTGCAGCATCCGTGCACGGGTGTGAAATGGTTTATTCCTCACCTTGCTCAGCCTGGGCCGCGGGTGGATGCGGTGTTGTACCACTGAGCAATACCCACCGCCGGGTGTTTGTGAAATAGTGCCGAGTACACCGCCGACAGACACAAAAGTTTTGCTTGTGCATCTCCAAAACCAGCAGCTTTTTGGGATAATAAAGCAGAAAATTAAATATTGTGTAATGTCAATGTCCTCAGCTCCTCAGATTTGTACAGTAACATCTCAGGGCAATGGTTCTACCTGCACTGCAAAGGCAGCTGGAGGTGCCACAGTCATTTGTAATTAAAATATATGATCTTCCCAAATGCACGGCTTGTTTTTTTAGGCAAATCCCTACCCTTCAGTTTGGAGGCTGTTCCTGTTTTAGGGTTACGCTGGCAGGTCAAACGCACGGCGGTGAAGCCCTGTGATCACCGCTATTGAAATTTCAGATGCTTTAGATCTCTCGGCTTCACTCAGGTTTGTTTATTTATTCATTATGATGATGTCTCTTCCTGGCAAGCCCTTGACCCTCCCGTGTCACCACTTGCAGAAAAACTTCATCAACAACGACCGCTTTTAGTTAAAATTCTCCCCATCGAGTGGTAGCGAGATCAAGCTCTTGCATTTACATCTCTCCAAGGACTGTGATTTTCTCCCTGCTGCTGCATTATGTGATTTCTCACATTGCTTCCAAGAAACGGGGCTGTTCCGTGGTCAGCCCACAGCCCTGCTGCACGTCTGGGAGTCGATTCCTCACCCCTGCTGCTGCCGTGGCTTTTTCTCAGGGGGAGCAACCTACAGCCCCAGGGGTCCAGGGTACATTTCTCCTTTTTTACAAGAATCTGATTGCTACTTTGGGTTCTTACGGAAAGTGTAGAAAAAAATTAAAGAGATACTATGGATAAAAGGCACAGCCTGCCCACCCTAAACAACCAAAACCCTGCTGTTTTACAGCAGATATTCTGCTCTAGTCCCTGCTATTTATCACGCCGGTATCTGATCCCCACATAGCAGAGCACTGAAGATGCAATGAGCTTTCTCGCAGGTATTATCTGGAGCAACACTCAGCAATAAAAGCCAAGAAGGGAAGAAGGCAGCACATGGTCCAGCACCCACCCTGCTTTCCGCCCGGACTGCAGATTTGTTCCATTCACTGGGATTTCTGATAACCACAAATAATTGGCGTTTCAGTTTAATCTAAAATACAGAGGATGTCGGTTCGCTATCAGAGCATCCTGGTGTATAAACATCACTTCTTATTGCTTTTTCCCTGCAGGTTCCCCGTACAAACACCGACCTGCTTCAAACCTGTTGAGGTTATAACAGCCCCAGAATCACGTGGGGGTGGGTCTGACCGCCTGCGATTTACCTGCCTGAATGGAGAGCTGGGAGCAGAGCTGTTCTGTACCTGGGTAAACAATTCCAGTGCCTCAGACATCTTCCAGGCTGGGAGTGAACTCCAGGAAGGTGGGGGGTCCAGTGGGGAAGGAGCAGGGGGTCTGAGCACGGAACTGGGTTTGGCTCTCCCGGGTGCTCCCGGGCACGAGGGGGGCAGGACCCCACGATNTGGGTTTGGCTCTCCCGGGTGCTCTGCTCCTCCCCAGCTCAGGGGCTGGGGGCAGGAGGGGGGCAGGACCCCCCGACGGACGATTCCCTCCTGCAAGAGACCCAAGTGCTGCTGCTCGAGGGCATCGGTACATTTTTCCGCACAGTTTTCATCCAGGCTTGCTTGGGGAGGATGAGCACTGGCACCATGTCAAAGCTGAGTTTAATCTCATTACGAATATTCATTTGTTCATGGTCCGTGACAATTTTCCTTGGAGTCTCAGCGTGGCTCTGGCCGGAGCCGGGCTATTTCCCTGTGGTTCTTCTGGCTCCAAGTTCATGGAAACAACTGTGGGGGAAACTCTACTGTTCAGCAAGTTTATGGGCAATGCAATTTATTTTATGATCAAATTACACCAGGGTAATGCTGCCTTCTGCATCAGACAATTCAGTCCCAGTAATTGCTACCCTGGGGGTCTCTTCTCCTCTCTGTGTACCCAGCCCATTTATAACACTAATGGCAGCGATGTGTGAGCAGGGGGAGGATAATAGACCTTAAATAGCAGCAACATCTTGCTGGAGGAAAGAGAGAGCTTTGTCTTTATATTTCCAAGACTTGTTGAGCCTTACGAGGCGCACGGCTCTCTCGGTGAGATGTGAAACAACACGAGAAGTTGATGCTGTGAACTGATCAGACCAGACTGCTTTCATGGTGTGCCTCCTCCAGCTCTGGTACCCAGGATGTGTTCTGTTTCCGCACACAAAGGCTCTGCACTGGCGTTAGCTCCTGCAGGGATTGCTGTGGGCATGCATGTGTGTACAGCCAGCAACCAGAGACCAGTTTGCATGCACATAGGTTGCAAAGAATGGAGGAAAACCTGCAAAGAACTGGAAAAAACCCTTTTTGCTTGCGAAATGTAGCAAACTCATTTTCCAAATGCACTAGGTAGGAAGTACTCTGCTAGGTAAAAATCCTGAATATTTACAAAATACAGAAAGGCAGAGCGTAGTTATGTGGAATAATCTTGGTTACCCATGGTAAGCAATNTAGGTTGCAAAGAATGGAGGAAAACCTGCAAAGAACTGGAAAAAACCCTTTTTGCTTGCGAAATGTAGCCAACTCATTTTCCAAATGCACTAGGTAGGAAGTACTCTGCTAGGTAAAAATTCTGAATATTCACAAAATACAGAAAGGCAGAACGTAGTTATGTGGAATAATCTACTTGGTTACCCACGGTAAGCAACCAGGCTACTCTAAGTCAGATGTCAGAACTTGTTCTATTTTTAAGACAATTATGAAGCTGGAAATGAAAATTCTTCATTCCTACCCAATCTTTGTTGCCTGTTCCCCAGCTGGCCCTCATACCCTGTGATTTCTGCTGCAGCATCCCTTATGCTCTTAACCGAGCTCCGCAGGATGGTCGGGTTTCTGCTGTGTCCCTGGCGATGCCGTTTGGTCCGTGTCCCTCAGCGAAAGCCCGGCATCACCGTGCACCGGGGAGAGCCCAGGGGCTGCAAAGGCTTTGTGCCAGGATGCATGGTGGCAGTTTTAGCATCTAATTAACGCCATCCCCAAGAGGACCGAGCCAAACGCCAGGGCTGCTGGCCACAGAGGGAGGATGGATACGAGCTGTCAAATCCAAGTAATCAAGGAGGACAAAAACTAGCCATGGTGGGTGGAGGGGGTCAGGAGCAGCTTGGCCTGAACAGAATAAGACATTGGGATAGCTCTGCTCCCCTGGAGGGTACCACGGCTCACTCTGAGCTGTAGCCACAGCCCTGGCAGCAGGGCAGAGCCAGGGGAGCATCCCGCCTGCGGGCGCCTGCGGAAATTTCTGCTGCTCGGCCCCAGCTGAACCCCTCTGTTCTTCCCTTTCCACATCTCTGCACTGAAGATGGCATTTGCCTTCCTCGGAGCCGGCAGCGAGCTCTGGAGCCGGCGCCCGGGGAGCTCTGCCAGGTGAAGGTCATCGCCGCCGCGGCGCCGGCGTGTGCAGCGCAGATTGATGCCGGCCAGGAGGGAGCGGGAGGACAATCTGTCTCAGCTGATGCCTGTCCATGGGAGAGAATCTGAACAAATGACATGGCATAATGTATTTTGAAATGATGTCCTCTATTCTGGGGAAAGTCACACCGCAAGCTATGTTGGAAGCGAGTCTTGATCTATTTAAACTGTTTTGCTTCGGGTTTGAAAAGGACAAGCATTTCTTGGGGGGGAAAAGCAACAGCAAACTTTCAACCAGCTGTATAATCTCCTATAGATATTCCACAGCCCCTGGGATCCCAACGCCCTCGCTGAGCTGGGCTACAGCAGCCTTTTAGCCCTAAGTTCGACGGACTCTGAGAAGAAGGAATTAGTGACTGATTTCTGCCAAGTGCCTCTGTCCCCACCCCTGGAAGGCACCAGGTAAGGGGCAGCAGCAGATGTACCCAGGACCCTGGGGAGGGTGATTCTCCCAGCCCCTGCCTCGTCCCATCGCTGCAGCTGACCCTTGGTACCCTGATGCTCAGGGGGGTCCTCCCTGCCTGCCCCTCTCCTCCACCACCACGGTTTCACTTCACCTTTTACGTGTTCTTCCATCTGGGCGGCTGTCCAGCCCATTTGCCTTTGATCCAGCCCGTTACTGTCAATGAGCTATTTTTAGCAGCACCGTTCCAGATGCCTCCGGATCTCTTCCACCGGCGTCTGCGGCGCAGAGCACACATGGCCGCAGCACGATGGGTTTGAATGAAAGGGACAAAGAAGTGAGTGCCCCACACAGCACCGGCTCCAGGGATCGTGCCGGTGAGTTTGCAGGTGCATGAGTTAACCCGAGGCTCCATGTGTCCTGATGCTGCANCATGGCCACAGCACGATGGGTTTGAATGAAAGGGACAAAGAAGTGAGTGCCCCGCACAGCACCGGCTCTGGGGATCGTGCCGGCGGGTTTGCAGGTGTGTGAGTCAACCCAAGGCTCCGCGTGTCCTGATGCTGCAACGGGGCGAAAGCCGGCGCTGGCCACAACAAGCCTCACAGCAATTTACTGATTTACCTTTAACACTTCATTCCTCAGCAATAATACAAATCAGCAAGAGAAGAAGAGGAATAGGAAATAGTCTCTAGCAATGATGAACGGACTCCTGGTTCTTGCACGCTGCAACCTTGGTTTTACCCGGCAAGGTTACAGCTCGGAGGAGTTACACCCATATCTCAGAGCTCGTATTTTTTTCCCTTATTCTTAAAATAGCTTAAAGTGGTTAAGACATTTCTATAATATCCCTGGGAGGGCTTCTCGGATGCACCAAACCACTTTAATTCCCGAGGAAAGCCAAAGGCAGCAGTTCTGCCAGCACCTGGCTGCCAGTGGGGGCTGCAGGGGCTGGGGGCTGCCCCAGTGCTGGGCAGAGGGGCTGGGGTCTGGGCACAGCAGGCACACCAGCCCTGCCTGCGCCCTCCCCTCCTGCCACCCAGAGCTGTGCCCTGGGCTCAGCAACACACTCCTCGCTAACGGGGGGCACGAGGAGCAATCTGGGAACCAGGGTCCTCTCCTTGGCCAGAGACCACCGAGGAGGGCGAGCTGGGGTCCGATGCATCCGTAACGTGCCAAGTCACTGGGTACCCTCCAGCCACTCGTCCTCATCCAGCTCAGAGCCGGGTCCGGCCCAAGGAGCCGTCAGCAGGGGACCAGGCACCTCCGGGCTGCCCCAGCCCCAGCGAGCAGGGAGGGAGCGGGGAAGGGACGAGCAGAGGAGCGTTTCCCAGCAGGGGAGCTACAAGGGTTATTTTAAGAATTAAAGCGTTCCCATTAGAAAAAGAAAAAAGTTTTGAGTGATCGTCTCCCAGGTATAAGGGACCACAAATAGCACAAAGTAAAATGAAAAGGAGCAGGAAATGGGGACCTGCTGAAACAAAAAATAGACTATACTTTCTCAGCTGAAAATTCCCATTTATCATCATATACGTAGACCTAGATGCTTTTTTCACACAGAATTATTGTTCAGAAAATCATTGATCCACATCCACTCTTAAGTGTCTCTCTCATTTTTCTTCTCCTTGCTGCTAAACAGTCATCCTCGATAAATCTCTGCTGTGTGTACCCTCACACCCAGCTCTCACAGCCCCTCTCGTGCCCTCACACGCACCCGCTGCAGCATTCCCACGTGCTCACGTACGCATTTGGTCTCATCCACTCAGCCTAAAGAGATTTCCTGAATAAAACATCAGTCTGCCTACGGAGACGAAGCCAAACCTAATGCCTGCCGGAGGTCCTGAGCACACAAACCGGGCTGTTTCGGTGCCCAGCCCTTCCTCCGGCGTGGGGAAGGCATGCCTGTCTGCATCGGTACAGAGCACACTCACCTTCTGCAGACAAGCCAAAATCATCCTAATTTGCAAAATTTTTTTTTTCTTTCAATCTGCACCTCCTATACACCTGCAAGGGCGGGTGGGAGAAGCGGGACGTTAATCTCAGCCTTTTGCACCCTTTACCCTCAAGTTAAATGAATGTGGAAACAACCCTTTCATCAGCGCTTGCTTGCCCTCAGAGCCTTGTCTCGGGCGATGGAGGTTTCTGATTCCAGCAGCCCCAGCAGCATGAAACCTGCCAGGTCTTAAATTTATTATTGATTCCTCCTGCCGTCTCCAGGGACCGCTGCAGGGAGCCGGGCTAAGCCCCTGGTTCATGATGCACGGTGCTTCCAGCACAGGATGCTGATTGAAGAGGATTTCAGGCACAGCAATTATTCAACCACAAACACACCAGCGCTTAACTAATAATCTGTTTTACCATAAAGCCCTCTAATCCCCGAGGATTGGGCCACGCGATATGTCATCTCATAGCACGGCACCTTATTGGCCTCATTACTGGAGAAACAGAACAAACTCAGAGACGAGCCGGGTGAGGACCCGCGCTCACGGGCATCCCTCTGCAGGATGGGGACACAGGGGGGGACTGGGGCACCCCAGGGGGACAGGACAGCCTCCCAGGCCAGCTCCTGACCCTGCTCCAGGGACCTGCTAGAGTCAGTAGATATGTAGAGAAATAAAAGGACCAGGAGAAATATGAAACTACTGAACTCAACAAAATAACTATTTCAGTCTTTGGCAGAGATTCCTTTAGGAAGAATGTCCTCGATCAACATCTGCCCTCACAAGTCACTGCATCCAGGGGTGAAACGTCCTGAGACAAGCCACAATAAAACCATCTTCAGAAGATGCCAGCGCAAGAAATACCATCACACATGCACATGCAGATTGCTAAGCACCTCTCGGCATTTTAATGAGGGTTTGGATTTTGCGGTGGGTGATTCCTGTTGTGCTACGGGCTCGCAGAGGAACCCACATCCAGAGAAACGGGGCCTCGTACAAGCTACTTCCACCTGCCACAAATGAACCTGTCAGAGAACTTTTCCTTCCCTTTCATCCTGGGAGGAGGAGGATGAAAAAGGATTAAAATGGAAAGCGAGCCCAGTGCTGGGGAGGTGCGGGTTTATTACGCAGATTTTTATCCCTTTTCCAGTTAAAGAGAAGTGCGTTTTTTCAGGATTCTTGCAACACTCACTGCACTGACTTTCCTCTACTTTTCCATCATTTTCCATTTCCATCTTTTCCCTCTAGTTGTCTGCAAAGAGACAGATCCTTGTGTTTACCCACATTTGTATGGAGAAATAAACACCAGGAGAGGTGTTACCCTGTAAAATACAACCAGGGCGCACAGTGATCTCTGTTAACGATGGTGGATTGCGGGTTTTATGGACTGAGGCAGTGTGACCGGTTTGTAATTGCCTTTTCATACGAGGATGAACACAAAGCTGGAGCCTCACCATGATGTATTTATTTACCCGGGGTAGGTTTGACGGGGAAATGCCGCTCTGGGTGTTAAATGATTAACAGCCGAGGAAATCTCGCAGCCATCTTCTCTGAAAATGCCACTTGGAGAAACAAAATCATCTTTTCTGCACTTTTCCTTTCTCCGTGTGCTTCTGCCTGGCAGGGTGAGGGCAGGACCTGGAGTCTCTTGCTCTGTTTGCCCCCCCCCCCCGAGGGTCCAGCGTGGTCCCTGCACACCCACGTCCAGAGATTTCCCAGACACCCTGGGGAGCCCCTCGACATTTCGGCTCCTGTGAGCTACAGAGCCAGACAGAAACACCCGACAGTCCATCCCTGCCTAACCCAGAGCCATGCTGAAGCTGTTCGGTGTGTTCCAGCCGGGAACCTGTCGATGGCGATGGGAGGTTTAGGGCTCTTTCTGCCCTTTTCCATCTCCGGTTGCACACTCTTTCAACCTCAGACCATGCTGTGTGGGAGGGATCAGCCACACATCATTCTCTTTTTTTTTTTTTTTTCTTTTTGCCCTAGAATTGTCGTTTTTCATCCCAATAGGGAAACGTGGTTTGAAATACAGTACCCTTTTTTCTTTATATACCTGGCATATGCTTGAAGTCAAATGGAGAACAAAATTTACTTGCTACTGCCACCAGAGATTTTTTTCTGGCAAATTATTCAGTTTTATTAAGCACATAAAGACCTACAAACTTGGTCTTTTAATATACTTCTATAGCCATAAACTTATATCGCTGAAATAATTGCATTTTAATGCTTTTTTTTTATCTTCACATAATTTGTATATTTAACCATCACCCCAACAGAAGAAGGAACGCTCGCTGCAGAGGCTTTCTGCTTAGAGATTAGGTGCACGCTTATCCCTCATCCCCACTCTGCTGATGAAAGCTGCCTAATTCCTTGTTATGGGCTCTTATGAAGCTCATCCAGCCGCTAGGATGTCCAGCCTGGGGCTGGTACGGAGCCTTGGTGCTCTGCACACCAGCTCTGAAACTATCAGGCTGCTCTAGAAACGCGGGCTCCGTCCTCTCCAGGCAGATTTGCTGGTCTGAAAACCAGAAACCAGGAAAGTGTGTCTCTGCTGGGAGCAGCACAGAACCCTGCTCCTTCCAGCCCTGGGCTGAGGATTCCCGTGGGGTGGGAGAAGCACCCAGACCTCCTTTTTTATAAAGAAAAAAAAAAAAAGAGAATTACATCCTAACTTCTTGAGGAAGCATTCAGAGCTCCAAAGCTGGTTTGGCTGGTAACACCCTCCACCTCGTGCTGGCTCTCGGGGACTCTCTGGGTGCCTGTTGGGAGCAGCCCCCATGCCCTGGGCTGGAAGGGGTTTGTCACCTCCTGTGGGTGTCCCCATCCTTCCGGGCTGGAGCTCATCCCAAGCCTAACACTGAGAAACCATCATCATCACACTTGGCTCTTGGGCTGTGATACACAGCAGTGTTTTGCACTGCCTAGTTAAACCTTGAATTCAGATGTAAGAACAGTTACTTTAATGCCATTTACACCCATAGATGGATGTAAAGGAGCAAAGAAGCGCTGTTCACTGACGGTGTTCAGGACACTGCCACCCGCCGCACGCTCCACAAAAAGACCCACGCAGCAAATGGTTAATTCAGTTCTCGGCTGAGCATTCCCTGGAATAACTTCTGGTTATTTAGTGAGATCAGAATTACAAATTATTAAACCCAGTTAATAATTAGTTGAAGTGGACGTTAATTAGCACGGACTAATAATGAGATTCTCACTACACCCACTGGCTTACCCAGAGACCTTCTCCTGTTTAATGACACAGAAGCGAAAGCCCGATGAATCAGTAATATTTACAGCTTATTGAAAAGAATTGCCCGAGTCAGAAGGAATAAATTAGCTGGTAATTCCAGAAAAGTCAGATGTATAATTATCATGCCATAGGGTGTCTTGTCCTACATCACGCTCCAGGTTGTTCCCGCTGCTGTCGGGCAGCGCACGGGCTCGGCTCCGCTAACGAGCCACAGCCACCGTGCGAGGGGGGATTTGCGGGGGGTCTGTGCAGCACTGGCATCGCTGACATCCCTTACACAGGGCCAGAGGTTCGGAAAAACCACTCCAGCACCTTTAAGGGCGCAGGAGCTGGGGGCACGTTCTCAAGTTCCACTGATTTATTTATTTTAAGTAATTGAGGTCGAGAGGACTTGAGCCTCCCGCTGAGCATGTGCTGAAGTGGAGATAAGCATCAGGCTCCATCTCCCGCTGGCTGAAGCAATAAGTAATCCACCTCACAGTAAAACTGCAAATGCAAATAAAACAATTAAACACCTCATACAATGAACCACAAGAACTGAATTCCAAATATATCCTTTCTCTCTTTGTCCTGATTTCAAAGTCTTCACATGTTGGGCTTTGGGTGGGTTTGCTTTTTTTTTTTTCCTCTCTTTAGCAAGCTGCAAAATGTTTTGTCACAGTTCGAGCACATCCTCTGTTAACTTATTAGGCACACATTTAACTTTTCTGAGGTTTTTCGTTTAATCACTTACAGAGGGATGCGCGGGTCCCTGCAGTCCTTTTCATTGGGCTCATTGCACGTGGGGCTGCAACACAACATGTTACGGCGACGTTTCTCCTCTCCGCTTTAGGGATGAATTACATCGCGGCACAGCTATATTTGGAGCTCTCAGGCACTGCTCTCCATTCCCTGGCTTCTGATGTTTTATACATTTCTCTGAGCTGCCTGTCTGCCGTTTGAGCTGCCTTGAAGTTATCAAAGTTTTATCATCTCTCCAGTATAAAAACACTTCCTCCAGCCCCTCCCTTTCCACCGGTTTCTTCCGAATGCCGACAGCCGCCGCTCCTGCCTCCTGAGCTGTGAGCCCACAGGACTTTTCCTGGTTTTCATCTCTGGAACTGGCCACCCGCTCCTGGAACCCACAGGTGCCGGGTGTCACTGCCGGCGTTTGGGGAGGAGATGGGGAAAACCTCTTCTGCTGTAAGGAAGGTCCAGCATACCGCAGGCAAAAATGAATTTTCATTGCTTCTTAATGACGATTAGTGACTTTGATACCACTGATCACACGCATTCCCAGAACATTTTATCAACAAGACCACTTCTAAGAAGAAACAAGCAGCCCATGGCAAAAATACGGCAAGAACAGAGGGATGTGTCTGTACGTCTCTCTCACAGAAGTCCCTGACTGTAAAGAAACTCCTACGGGCTGTAAACAAAAGCCCTATGATGGTTTTCTTCCTCCCGTTTCCCTTTTCCTCTCCCACAAGCTCCTTGCATCACTAGAAATGGATGCATCAGCCACAGATCTCGCGTGTTGGGGTTGCAGGCAGACAGAAAAACGCCCACCCCCCCCAAGCCTTCCTCCAGCACCCCCCAGCACCCCCGGAGCTGGTGGAACAGCGGGAGCAGAGGAGGAGGAAGGTCACAGCTGCGTTTCTGTGTCCTTGCAGCAGCCAGGAATTTTTTTGAGTAAATCCCCCCACGTGCCATCTCCCATCCCAGGGTCCTGCACGGCTCGTATCCCTTCTCATTTGAGCTACGTTGTCTGTCTTTACACCAGATCCTGTGTGAGGAGCTTTCATTTGGACTTGCAGTAATGACCAGCTGGGGAAATATTATTTGTCCTTTCGCGTTCCACGGTGACAATACAGGCATGGTGGGAACTGTCAACACAATTACAAGGTGGCAAAAAGGAGTGGAAGGAGTGAGTTCAAGCCCTGCAGAGGAAACAGCCACCAAAGGTGTGCCGAGCCTGTGGTTTATACAAACACACGGGATGTGCACCCTTAGGAGGAAAACAGACTCTCCGGGATTGTTATCATGGTGCCATATGTTTTTTTAACCTGCGGTATGTTAATATCATGCTTCTGGGTTTAATCTCACCTCTGGATAACCCAGGTGGAGAAATCATAATGAAAATGTCCGTCAGCCCGTTATTCCAGCCTGGCTACAAGAGGTTTCTGTAACATCCTCCAAAGCCCCCGAGGCGCGTGCCATCAGACAGGCACCACCGAGATGGACACAGCCCCAGCCCCGCAGCTCGTGTCTCTGGTGAGCGAGAGCGGGCAGTAAAGGTGCAATTATGTTGAGAAACAAGAAGAAAGAAGATAAATTATGGTCTTGCATTTATAGAGCACATTTCATCCCAAAGCACTGAGTTCACTGATTGATATACAAATTACATCTTGAGAGATCACTCTATCCATCCCTGACACGCACATATATATAATGTCATCATTATTTTTTAAAGCAAACTTACTTATTAATGCAAACCCTACAATTGGGGTGAGCTCTTCTGGGCAAAGATGAATCAAAACTGACAAAACTCCACCGTTTCGTGACGAGCGCGCTTAGGAATGAATGGAATAATTTAGACTCTGGGATCCCTCCAACACACCAAGTTCAAAGCCAAACAGAAAATGCCTCTCTTCTCTAAGGATTCAAAACAGACTTTCCTAAAATGTAATTAAACGCTAAGTCCCTTGAAATCAATCTCTTCCAGAAACTAATACCCACCTTGCTGATTAGGCGGTGGGTAAGCCAGGGGCAATTAATGCATTAGTATGAAAATTGTTAACCACGAGAGCAACCAGTTTTGATGGGATAATTGCTCTGAGAAAGAATACTTGATGGTTACTATCAGGAGCAGCGATGTATTTGGGAGAGGGGAATCTACTCTGCTAACTGCAGCTAATTAAAAGTGACCTAATTCTCATTAATACTGCGTTCGATTGGGTACAAATGTGGAGCTGGGAGGCTAATTGGGAGTGTCGGCACGTGTCTCCCCAGCCGATGCCAGCCGGGAGCTTCTTTGCTTTGTCTCGGACAGGGAAAAGAGGTGGGGAGTGGGGAGCGTCTGTGGTTCAGCTGTTTTTCAGCCCAATGCCAAAGCTACAGTTTGTGGAAAAGTGCTTAAAGTGTCGCCAGGCTGGGAATGTGTCAGGCGAACTCACTTCGCTAACTAGAAACAAGCCTGGTGAAATTAAGCCCATCGTGTTTAACCGCTTTGACTAGCGTGTTACACTTCTACATTTTCCAGCACGCGTTTGTTCAGTGTGGCTGAGTGGAAGTGTCAGGGAAAAATGTTTGGTTTTCCTACTCCCGCAGCTAATGACCAATTTTCCACAAATCATAACAGTCTTACACCATTAGGTTTTGTAATTAAGTCCTTACGATGCGATCCTGTTTACTCAGCACACGCAGGGACCTGCCAGCCGTCCCGCTCCCGTCAGACACCCGAAAGGACGCGTGTGGCAGCGCAGCTCCGCAAACAACGGCTGAGCTCCTCCGACAGCACCAGGGATCGCAGGTCCGGGCAAGGACAGAGGCAACTTCAGCAGGAAACAGAAGGCAACCCCGACACAGAACCGATGCTGCAGCTGCTCCGAGGCAGCACAGCACCATCCATCCCATCCACCGAGAAGCTCCATGCTGGAGCACCACCTTTGCATTAGCTTCAGTGGAGATGCTGGGTTTGCTCCAGGGAAGAATTAGCCCCGATAGTATCACAGCTGGGGAGGATGCCCTGTGACTGACAACGTCCCCAGCAGGCAGTGGTTAAATGACCTGCCCAGCTAGGATGCTGCTGGACTGTCTTAACAGAGGGGGACTGTGATGAGAACAGGGAGGTGTGACCAGAAACGCAGCATCCCGGCGTGTTTCCTGCCTGGATTCATGCCATGGGAAAAGACACATTCCAGGTTTTCCCCAGCCCTTGTTCTGCAATCCGTTTTTCCTTCGTGGAAATCGCAGCCAAATGGGAGATTTGTGAATAAAGACGTGGGTGATCCATCGGGCAATTGAGATTCTTCCCAGAAGGGACCAACGGCTGCATTCGCTTCTGTGCAGCCGAGGGTGAAAGGTGGAGATCACTCAACTAATCACTAATGGAGCATTATCCCGCTGTTTATGTGGCTGGGCAATTATTGACAAAAAAAAAAGCACCCATAAATAATGTATTGAACAAAAATATCAACATTATTTGCGTAAATTGTTGGCAATAAATAATCTGACCAACCCTTATCAATTCCTTTGCTTGTTGCCTAGGAAGGTTTTGAACTGCTGTGCCAGTGACTTTTCATGGCAGGGAGATTTGTCACCTTCCCTCCAGACCCGGCTCAGCCCCCCCAGACCACAGCTAACCCTGGGAGCAGAGCTGGGGGAGCAGCACCCCGCTCCTGGGCACCAAGCACCGGCCCCCGAGGGCTGTCCCAATGGGTGTTTAGAGGAGAAAACCATAAAAATGTCACAAATATGGGCTGGATTTGGTGCTCCTGCTCGCCAGCTCTTTCCGTGCAGGATCTCATCTCCCATCCTTGCCCACAACACAAACCAACGCCCTCAACCGCGCACCCAGACCTCCCCTGGGACCCCGTCTCGTGCTCTTCCCAAACCCCCTGGAGTCACCACTGTGATTATCCACCAGAGCACACGGAGCTGCAGAGGAATGAAGATGTGCTGGACCTGCCTCATTGGTTTCACGCCATTTTAAAGAGGATTTAGAGCAGCATAAAGTTGTTGTGCCGAGCGGAGGAGCTCAGCGGGTAGGTGTATTTACACTGCGTTATACTGCTCGAGATAAAGCCCAACTTAAAATCCCTTAACTCTTTTTGACAACAAATTAGTTTCAGATCAAGGGCTCTTGCTCTGTCTCAAAATATGATTTTCACTTCCAAATTATTCATCTTGCCAAAAGCTGTTGCTAACAAAAAAAGGCAAAACTCTAACGGTTTGCATAGCGTCCTGTTCACTTTCAGTTCTCTTCATAGAAAATTCTCTTTGTCACTTTGCGCCAGAGCATCAACTTTTCCATCACATTAATTAAGCGAGGCAGCCCAGGCTGCTGGGTGGAAACCTGTCTGTGAGTGACCTCTGATCGCAGCATCCCTTGCACCTGAACTCTGGGCTGGGTCTCTGACAACGATCCATCGTCTCAGTGACAATGATGACAAGGCTGGGGCTTGATAGAAGGGGAGGACCACACGCTGCCCCGCTCGGTGCAGCTCCCATCCATTCTAAATGATACAACTGCTGCCAGGGTTCTCTTTGCTGCCAGCACACGGGGAAGCTGCTGGAAGCTCCTGCTTTTCCTCCTGGAGCCCATGAGAGGGCTGATGCATGGTGACAGCAACCTCAAGGCTCTCTGCTCATCATAGCATCACCGGGAGAGGTTTGATCTAGCTCAGATCCTGCTAACTGTCTCGCACAAGCACCCAGTTTAGCACAGGGTGAGTTTCTAGTTCCTTTAATCGCTCAGAGAGAGAAAAGCAGCTGTAAAACCCCGGAGCTCCGCACATCCGCAGCCCAGCATGTCCGAGGCACGGTGCCCGCAGTGGGACCAGCGCTGGCAGGATGCTCTCGGCGGGATGGTTCCCTGCCCTCCGTCACACACGTTGCCCTTTAGGCTGAGACAACATGTTCCGAGAGGCTGAAGAAAGGATATGACACACGTCAGGGAGAACGGGGATATTTTTCCCCTTTTAATTGTTCGCTGCTTGGCTACCTATCGATTACCTTTTCTGCAGAGTTGCTATTTGTTTTTCTTTGCGATATATTGGATTCCCAAGGCTTTTAATCAATGGTAATTGATTGCGATTATGACTAGCTGCTCCTGAGCCTGCCTGGCTTATTCCACGTGCAGAAAGCAGGGCTTGTCTCGCTCCACGTGTTGCGGAGACGCCTGCATCCCCTGCCCGCCTCCTTCCCCCTCCAGGCATGCAACCAAACCCAAATTTTGGGATGAGCGACATCAGGCAAACAGATCAGCAGAAATGAACGCATTTCTCCTAAAAATTCCCTGTAGCTCTCCTCTCCTGGCAGAGCTCACATCATCATCCCAGCTTCACTCTCCACTTTTGAGGGGAACCCTGGAAATTCTGATGAAACTTTACAATGGAGCCTTTAAACACGGGCTGCTTGCTGAACTGGGAAATTTCTGCAGGTGGTGTGGTTGCAGCTGGAGCAGCGCTGGGATAGGTCTTCTATTGGCTTAATGATTAATTGTATCCAGTGGAAAATTATTCCACAGGCACAACAATCAGCACTCCGTGTTTCCAAATGTTAGTTTCTTCTCTAAATGGGTGTTAGCAAAAAACAGATGGCAAAGATAATTCACTGCCTACCGCAGCATCCTCGCCCATTGTCTCTGCTATCGCTGCAAGCCTCCGTCAGGCTCTATTACAGTTATCTCCTCAGCTGCTGGGTACCTCCGTGACAGGCTGTGATTTATGGTTATTTTGTCTGCTCTTTTAATTACAAACTTGCTGTGCGGTGATGCTGTTTGAGATCAGAAAGGTCCCTGAGAGAGCAGGGTTTGTGTTGGTGCCCTCCTCCTGCCCAGAGAGATGCTGGAAAGGAGCAAAAGCTGGAGGAGGACGTTGACGTCCCCCAGGGCCAGTAACATTCAAGCTTTGGGGGTTCCTAATCACCTGCTTTGGCCACCTGAGCCCAGGTCCAACAACCCATTAGCTGAGAGCACCTGAGGCACAGATATGCCTGTGGTTCCCCAAGACTTTCTCCCTTCTGCGACCTCCAGTGCCTTGCAATTCCTGAGGTTGAGTCTGGACCAACAAATGGTCCTTGTACAACACTGAAAGGGGCTGTCCAGATTGTTCTTCCCCTTTGGTCCCCGACTGCCTGGATAACCCAGCACCATCTCCACCCTCCTGCACCCATCCCTCAGGACCTTGCAGCTTGGATCAGGGTTTGTCCCCGTCCCACCTCCGCGTTCAGCACGCTGCCGACTCTCTGCAGTGTCCCTTGAGTCAGGCATTCTCTTGTTTACGGTTCTGCTAAAGGTTTTCTGATTAAATTACTACTTCATCGTGGTTTTTTGTTTGCTTTCCCCTGTGGGCTTTTCTCAACCAGCCCATCTACCACGCAAACGTTTCTGTAATCTGAAGACAAATTTGTCCCTGCGAGTCATCCTCCTGCCCCTCTGAGACACCGATCACTGAAAAAGCCCAAGCTACCTTAATGCTCTCAGCTGTCAAGATGTCACGGAAATTTTGAAACATGTCAACTCTTTTTTAGCTTGTGAGGCAAGAAATCAGCTCAACGGAGGCTGAAAGGAAAGCAGAAGAAACCTATCCCCAAACTAAACAATGCCAGTTTTCTTCCCTGCTACGCGCAGAGCACCAGCACCAACAGAAGATCCCACTTTGAACCGCTCCAGTGTGAAAACGTGCGGCTGCTTCATCGCTCTGATTCCTCTGACAGCCTGTTGAAGGTTATCACCACCATCTGTTCCCTCCGCGAGGTGAAGGGCTCGCTGCCTGGTTGCACGGTAGAGAGGGCTCGGCTGAGCGGGGACACCGGCCGTGGAGGCTGGGACTGACCTTGTCCATGGCAGCTTGAGCCCACGGTGGGGCTGATGGTCGCTGCAGGACACACACCCACGGGAACCCTGCCCGGGTCGGTGCAGAGTGATAACTTCCACCCCACAAAGCTCTCTGGTGGGGATATCGTTTCCCATTGAATTTTCCAGGATGGTTATCATGCTGTTCTCCCACGGGCTTGAAAAACATTAAAAAACCTGCAACAACAAAGTGTCCAATCAAACCTGTTCCTTTGGGTACTCCAGCTGCAACTTTTTATGGTGCAAAAGCACGTCCTTCATGAAATTCAGATTTGAGTGCTCCTGAACACTGAGTTCAAAGGCCAAATACAACCTCTTGAAGTAGAATTATGCGTACACCACCAAGAGAGAGAAATGTCTCTTGCCCTCAGAGCCAAGGTCTAACTCTCTCTAAGGCCAAACAGCCTGCGTAGGACATCCCTCACCAGTGTAAAACAAATAGAAGCCTGTTCTTGTATGGCATTAGGTCTTGGAGACAAGCCAGGGGCAGCTATTACAATCCGCGCTGACTCACATCCTTAACTCTCACACGCCATTGTCTTTATTCAGATTTCCCATTTACATTGCCAGCATCTGACATTGGTTAATTACAGCTTTTTTTTTCAGCTAATATTTCTTTTGTTTCTCCCCTTTATCTTTAGTGCATCTATAAAGGAGTAAAGCAGGCATTCATGAAGTTGTACCAATTGCAAAATTCAGCAGTAGCCCTGGAGGGGAATGGAAAAAACGCCTCACATACAGTAAAGGGGGGCTGGAAGCTGGGAGCATCCCCTGCCCATGGAAGAGACAGAGCAGGGAGGGCTCAGGAGAGATTGCTTTAACCCCTTAACGGAGTTTAGCAGAAAACAACAGCTTTCCTCTGGGCTAGAGAACTGATGACAGAAATATATTTGTTATTTCATTTTAGAAAACGTCGCTTTCTCGCCAACAATCGTACAGACTGACACAATTTTCCGCTGACAAACACCCACCAGCCCAGCGCAGAGGACAGCTCCAGTAAGGGGCAATTCTTCCTCCGGGACAGACCCTGTGTCTGTGGGGGGGTGCACTGCAGGAGAGATGGGGGGAAGAAACGTCCCAAAGGGAAGACAGAATCGATCCTTCCCAAGGCTGCCCGGCTGCCGTTTACAAGCACTGAGGGGATTTTCCAGCTGTGGAGACAACAGCCCAGCTCCCCAGAGAGCAGCCCCCGCAGAAAGAGGCGATGGTGAAAGGAGCAACTGCTACATGCAAAGCACATAATCGAGGAAAGGGTAATTTATAGACAAGCAAAAGAACTCATTCTTGTTAACTCAGGTATAAAACTGATGGCACAACACAGAAACAAGGGATGGAAATTAATCACACTCTTCTACTTGACAATTATAGAGTTTTGAAGCACCAGCCCGTAGCATCCCTGGCTTGCCGTGCAGCAGGGAGCTGGGGAACTCCATCCATCCCCTCCTCTCACAGCCAGCCCCACTCCCTGCACGAGGAGTCCTGTCCCCTGCGAGCCCGGGGCAGACGCAGATGGGAAGCCCCAGCCTGCCAGGTTTTATAAAAGATGTTTTATTTATACACTCTTCCTCCCTGATTATGCCCTGCTTGAAATAGAACAACACTTTTTTTTTTTCTTTCCCACCAGTGCTCACAAGTCCTGTCTACTAGTAAATTTGCTCACAGGGGGTGAAAAAATTAAAGGGATAAAGATCTTCCTGGACAAGCTGAGCAGCTGGGTTGTAGCTGGTGCTGAGCCTGAAGGTGAGCACAACAAACGCTTTACAAATAACTGGCCAGCAAATCTAAGTCCCATTAATATTTGCTTTTGCTGATGGCGTACAGGACCGGTGGCACAGCTCCGTGCTCTGGAGGGATACACTGGCTCCAGTTTATTTTACCAAAGACAGTTCCCATTTTATTTTGCCTCTTTGTGGAGACACTTTGTAAAAGCGGGGGAAATGAGGGTGCTTAAAGTAGCAGCAGAAAGGCAGAAAGTGCTGAATAAAGGCGGCGGCGCAAATCCGAGGGGAAATGGATTTAACGGTCCGATCAGCTGTCTGCGTGCTACACCGCGCCAAGGCACAGGGCAGGAATAAGGATGCATTAGACCATAACATCAGTGGAGAATTGGCCAAAACTCGCCAGATTTAACAGATTACAGCAGATGATGCTAAATAATGATTTATTTCTTTGCAGCTGGATTTCACACATCTGGTTTACAGCCTAAGCACATCAACAGGCAAAGAGCTAATCCAGCCTGCATGAGCAAGTTTGGGGAACACAAACCCCTGCTAACGTGCTGCCATTTGCAGACGTGAAGGTATAAAAAAGTGCAAATGTATTAACTTTTCCTAACCTCAGTCCTTACACACCTGCTTTCATACCAACCTCCCTTTTGAATCAAAATGGGTGAGAAGGGGAGGAGAGCAGAGGTGTCAGAGCCCGAGAAGCCCCCAGAAACAAAAGCAAACAGAGAGCCCCAGTCTCCAATAGTCCTTACCCTTCCTGCCCTTGTCCAACCAGTTTTATTCCAAAAGGAGAGAAGAAAACTGTATGAAAGGCAAGGAGAGAAGGCAACAAAGACTCAAAAAACTCAGATGGTGAGACCGATGTGGCATTCAGAATAACAAATGGCTCATTCCACTCATCAACTGCACTTTTTATTATTATTATTTTTTAAGGCTGGTTTCAGACTCTGTTCAGTTTCTCGGACCTATTGATGTCTCTTGTGCTGAATCAATACGCTTTCCTAGAGAACATGGAGTAAAAATCCATACTGCTCCTGCTCGGCAGTAAAACCATGCAGGCTCGGTGTCCGGTGCCTGAGTGATTGCTCTGCGGGTAGGGTATTAAAGCCGTCAAGTGCGGACGTGTGGGTAATAAAATAACCCATTTCCTGCGCCGGTCTGCACTTACCCCCTCTTGGCCACTGACCTGGAACATCATTTGCAGAACGCATGTGCAAAGCACGTTACCAGGCGAGCTCCCAACGGCTCCGGGTCCGACTCAGAGACATTTTTCACTGGCAAAGTCACCCTGGAGCAGAAGATGCAGCCTCAGGAGAGGTCAGGGCTCGCATTAAGAACTGCTGCAAACACAACCCCTGAGCACGGGCACCAGGGAAGGGTTTACACCAACAGGAACACAATTCCTCCTGCACACCTTGCTGGGGAGGGGGAGGCGAAGGGCAGCTCTGGAAGTACCCCAGGAGAGGCAGCCAAGGGAAAACACGTTCCTGCAGCGGTGGGGCTGGGTGAGACCAGCACAGAGCACCACACACAGTGTACTGCCCGGGGATCTGCTCACCCATCAACAGCATCAACCGCTGTGCTCTTCAAAATATTTTGTACTTATCTCAGCAATAATGAGAAGTCACCTGAATTTCAGTTCTCAACCCCACAAGGACCAGTACATACAATGCAGCATAACACTGCCCAAGGCACACTCCCTCTGGTGAATGGGGAATGCAGATCCACGGTGATGCTCGATTCAGTGCACCTCTGCTTTTCTGCTCAGGCCTGAAGTTGTTGGGTTTGGGTTTGTTGGTAGGGTTTTTTTTTGAAGGAAGAAAAACCAGAATCTGAAGAGTTATACAATGTTTGCAGAGTGCACACAGGAACTCCTTTGAGACAGCTGGAGTCTGAGAAATGAAACAGGAACGGAAGAAAATTCTGGCCTATTCTTATTTTTTTCTACCTTATAACAGAATTATAGATGGACTTTTTTTTCCATTTGAACTTTTTCCTTGAATCAAACCACCCTGTCTTTTCTCTGCATTCCCTCGGGGCTGGCCTCTGCATTTCCATGTCTGCTGTTCAGAAACTGCCCCAGCAGCCAGCCTGCAAACCCTGCTCCAGGGAAAACAGCCCAGAGCTTTGATATCCGTCCTGTTTGGATGCTCCTGCTCACCTGGGGAGCAGACCCTGGCTCTCTGAAGAGGCACAGACCAGGCTGGGATGCTGGAAAGCTCCAATCCAGCATACAGGTTCATTACCCAAAGAGTTTATTACACCGTGAATGGGAAGCAGGATGATCAGAAACTTATTGAACCTGCCCCTGCGAAGCAACTGCCCTCCCTCCATCAGCGGGAGCCTTGGGAGCCTTGATGCACCGAGTTTTCCTGTTTCATCCAGAAAGATAAAGAACCAGAACTGCTCATTAGAGACAAACCATTCTTAACGTTTTTTGTTTTATTTGCAGCTCCAAACTACTTTTTAATTGGTTTGAGCTCATGCAAGGCATTTTTAAGCAACGTTTTTATATATCCAAGGAGTTAGGAAATAGTACTTGAGGTGGAACAAAATGTTCCCTTCAGCACAAACGTTTTCCTTTCCCTGCTGCTTGGTTTTCAAACACACACAGAGATGAGCATTATTTGGTTTATATTGCCAAACATACTGTTTCGAGTGTGTATGCTTACAACTGATTTTTGAGATGAGATCTATTATAGAGTTAAGAACAATTTAAGATGAAAACTGAGCTCGCTCACCCCATCTCACGACGGTTGCAATAACAGTCTGTGGGTTTATATTCCGCACAAGCACATTTTAACGAGTCTATTGCGGTGGGTTTGAGTGATGCTGCTAAACTGCATCTTCCTCTCTTCGGCTTTATTGTGTTAGCTTTGCTGCTTTCCTTTAGCATTCACATGGTGTTTAAATGTACGAACGTTAAACTCGCCCTATCGCGCAGTGTCTGCCAGGAGGCTCGTGTTCCCCTGGCAGAGCCCATCAGTTCCCAGCCCAGCGAGCTCGGCGCGGTGGTTTTCCGAGCAGCACGTCAGTAACGGATCCGAGGATTGATGCCTCTCCCCGTCATGCTTTCCCTGCCACATTTACTCCAACATATGTCTGCAATCTACAGGGGCAACACAAACAGATCAGCCCTCCACATGACTGCACTCCGGAGCTAAAAATACCCTGAAGTGAATCCATTACATTCCGTATGCAAAACGCCTCGTGCTAAGTGTCTGTTTGCACTGCTGATCAAACGGGTGTTGAAATATCCCTGGCCCTGATGTCTCCTATTCACAGAACAGGGCTTCGGCAGCCAAAAATTCCACCCACCGCACACGCTTCCACCGCAGCAATATCAATCTCTTTCATTTTCCCGTTCTCTGCTGTTTTGAAGGTCAGGTATCTGCCTCCTCTACCTAACCAGCTTTCAACCCCCAGAACAAAGAACAGCTGAAAGTGGACAATTAGGGCTTAGGGAGAAGTGTCTCTGAGTAGTCATCCAAATCCAAGAGGAAGTTTCAATTAGATCACGCTTATTACTGTGTCATGTTTGCTTTCTGCTAATCTTTGAGCACTTAAACACCAAGAACATGGTTCCTGCCCCCTGCTGAACCCTCCAGGGGCATCTGGAGCGGGGTATTTGCAGGAGCTGGAGGAAACAGGGTTAACCTCCTCTCCTTGTGTTAGTAATTAGTTATCAGCCACTGGATTTGCTCATGGAGAAGAAGAACTATTGAACTAGCAGCTGCCTTCACTGCTGCTGACGGAGCCCTGAACCTGCAGGGATTTGCCATCAGGATACCAGAGAGATTCTTGCGGCCGTCACCAGCACAGACCACAGCACAGGTCACCATCAGACACGGTGCCAGCCTTCGTTCGGAGCAGGTCACCTCCTCCACGCAGCCCGTCCCTGCCCATGAACTCTGGCCCTTCTGTGTCACTGCAAAAGTCAGCCACCATCTGCTGCACCCACAAAGTAATTATTTTACTCCAGGAGCTTTGGACAATCCAGACTGTCAATATTTGCTGCTTTGCCAAGTCTGATTACATCCTTTCATATTTTTACAAAAGATCTGCTGGTTTAAACAAAGTTCACTGAGGCTGAATGCTTTACAAGGTTCAGATTTTTCCACACAAGTCCTTAAGCATTTTCTCAATTTTCTCAGTATTTGTTTTTTTCTACAGTTATTGACTGAGTCCACAAACGGATGAGTATCCCATGGACATTTATGAACACAGCCTTACATGTGCTCAAATACACATTTATTCACATGCAATGACTGCCTCCACGTTCTTCAAGCACCTTTATTAACACCAAAGGTACCTGCAGGAGAATAAACCCTGGCTGTGGGGCTTGCATCTCCAGTAACTGTAGGGCCAAGGGGGCTGGGGACAGCTGATGGCACCTACAGAGAAGCCACGTACCGGCCGCTCATCTGAGCCCCGTCCGAGCTGTCACCCAGCAGCGTGCAGGGACACACACACCCCATCACAGCTCCGGAGGTTTTGCTCTGAAAATCTTCTCTTTTGGGCTGTCAGCAAATGTGACACACGGATACAAACCAGCAAGGACTGCTTCTGACAGCTCCCATTAAAAGAAAGATGAGGTAAAGCGAGTTGAAATAAAATAAGAAATGAGGTGACAAAAGGGGCTTTAGCTGATGGAAAGGGTTTTAAAGTGGGCTGTCTGATAGCCTTCATTAATCACCATCTACAAATAGGAAGAGCTTTCATTTGCTTCACACGCTATTCCATTTCTACTGACACCTACGGATTCACCTGAAGACGGCTGTGAGCTCCCACGGACCGAACGGGAACGTGCATCACCCCAAAGCCCTGCGCCCATCCCGTGGCAGCGAGGGGCTCTGCAGTAACCCCTGAACCAGCAACAGAATTTGTCATCTCCACGTCCCTCACAGGCTCTCCTCTGCCATCCCCGGATGAGGGATAGCTGCTGCCGTGCTGGCACAAGCCTCCTGCGCTGGTCCTCCATTCTTCTCATTGATATTTCCATAATTAGCTTTTCACTACTGAGAAAATTCGTATTAAGTAGCTTTTCTTGTCCAATATTCCTTCTCATTTTTCTTCCTTGTCTGTTACTAGCATCTGCTGAACAAAACTGATCTCAACAGGGGACCTGTCACGGTCATGCCAGGGGCACACCACCAATCCAGATGCTTCAGGTTTCAAATCAAAAATATTCTCATGTGCAAAAGGAAGGGAGTCAAATGCTAAGTAGATACACTTCATTGCTAAAAATCATACTTTTATGGAAATTGTGTGATAGCTGGTATTATTAGTACATTTTGTCCTTTTCCCCTTTGCACATCACTTTCTATTCGTTTTTCTGCTGTTTATATCAAACCCTATTATCTTGTTGCATCACTCAGCCACCGTGTTAGCTGGCACCAGCCCAGCTCCATCCAGCGAGCACATTAATCCTGACAACGCACCTGGGGTTTCACTCATTCTTACTTTGGCTTTTAATAGACACGTCCCCACGCACTTGGTTTATCACCTTGTTTATATCAACGAGCAGACTGAAGAGCTCTGAGCAAATCACTGCAATTAGCAACCTCGGCTACAACGACCAAAGGCTTTAATGTCCTCAACTGCATGAAGATATCTTAGTTTGCATCCCATAATACACACAAGGAAGAAAAATGAGAAGGAATGCCTGGCTCCAGGCAGACCTCACCCCTGCAGCATCCCTGGGGTTCCAGGCTCTGCCCACACCTCGGCTGGCATGGGACAGCCTCCCCGGGGTGTGAGACACCAGGACCAGAAACAGGAATACCAGGGAAAAAAAAAAAACTTAGAATAAAGCTAATGATTTTTAGACTTCTGGTTTAATTTTGCAGAACCAAGGGACTCAAAAGGCCTTGGAGAAGTACAGAAACTACCAGCTCTGATTCAAAGCAGGCTGCGCAGGGAAAAGGTCTTTCTGGTCCGTTTTGAGCCATTGTACTGTTGCCACAAAGTGCTTTCTCCCCTCTCCCATCCAGAGGATGAATGGCTCCGTTTCACTCCGTAGGGATGTCATTAATTCAGGTGTCTGTGTCATAAATGTGTATTTTGATGATATGTTCCGTGTGTCATTCAAAGCAGAGTCTCCTCCATCTCCTGGTCCTGCAGCACAGCAGCTTCCAGAGTCTGGAGCCAATGCACCATTGAGAGAAATAATTATCCAAAAAGTAATTAAATTAATTGACCAGGGAAGTGATTCTGTGAGGCTGTGGGGATAATTAGAACTAACACACGTTTTGATGCATTTGTTGCATGAATGCTCAGGGCCAGGACAGGAACTGGCCCTTTCAGCTCCCTTCCTCACCCAGCGCAGCTGGGGAGGCTCAGCGCATCCTGCTCGGGTGGCTGCAAAGGCTCAAGCCAGTTCCTCGTGTGGATTTAAACCTGAAACAACAAACATTATCCGAGCAGGAGAGAGATGGATGGACCTTCTTAATTAACTGTTTCTTGTGGCAAATTCCTGACCATTTGGTTGATATTTCTGCAGTCCGTTCCAAGCTTCATTACATTTACTTGGCTCACAGGCGTTTCTACCTCTTGTCATCAGCCCCGTTCCTGTCAGAGACAAATTGCTGGATGGGATACGTTGATCCTATGCAAACGGAGCTTGCTTTGAGCTGCTGTTGTAAGTAGCATTACACCGAGGCACCAGACAGGAGGGTTCTGTTTATTTTTGCAGGGATATGGCATGAAATAAAGACGGGTGCCACTCTGCTGCCCAGCTGCACTCACCAGGCTGGGCAGAGATTAGAAAACACCAGTCAAGCTAAATAAACAAACTAAACAACAACACTTAATGAAAGACCTTAGTTCTTTGATGTCTGTGTTTAATATCGATGTGTTGCAGCTACCAAGACAGTTTTCAAAACTTAGTGTTTCCCACTAGACCAAAACCAAGCTCCACGGATTATTGTTTTAAACCATCTCTCGATGGTTGCACCTGATCCTTTAGTTCAGATTTTTGAGAAACAGCTGAAAATACTTCATATGTTCTATACCTATCGTCAGTTTACAGCCTCCTAACTTCAGTTTCCATCCTCCCTTCTCCACACAATGGAAATCCTCCCGTGCAGGGAAACACCTCCTGACTCTCCTCGAGCCAGCACAAGGTGCCTCCGAGCAGCTCTTCCCTCCCACGGTTTTACTGTGTTGCCCTGTGTCTTGGCCAGTTGCTTTTCATTCCGTGAGCCATCCCTCTGCAATCAGACCGACGGGACTCCTCAGCGTTACGTCGTGGCTGGAGAAACCAGCGCCTCGCGCCGTAATTACAGCAACTCTAACACTTTAATGTTGACGGGGGTGTAATCTCTTAATTAACACATATTTTAAAAAGTGCTTAATGCTGACGACAAAAAGCATTGAAACTTAATGCACTAACTCAATAACAGCATAACCTACTTTCTTCCAAATAAGAAAGCAGGGAATTATTCGACATCAATGCATCACTCGCTAATGAGTTGTAATTCTGTACGAATTTACCTACTGGCTGATTAGATAGGAGAGATTTACAAAATGTTAGAGATTGTGGTTCCAGAAAACTAGTTCAACATCAGAAAAAAAATAAGCTATTAAATTTTTCTCTATGGTGCATCTGAAGTAATTAGTTGGCATTTAAATAAAATTAATAAAAAATTAGATCTCAGCTGACAAATTGTAGCGTTAGGAGCAACACGGGCAGTACCAGCAGCAGCCAGACGCAGTGCTCGGGAGAACCAGGATTTCGTGTGATGCTCGGAAGCTCAGAGGTGAGGGGCAGAGCCACCCACGTGCGTGTGCTCCCCAAACCCAGCAGTTTGCAGTTTCCCTATTTTTGGCTTTCCTTTTTGTTTCTAAAGCTCTGACCATAGAAATTTGTCCCCTATAACACCCAGCTATTAACAGAATTGCTGCTGTCACTCTGGCCTTTTAAAAATTAAAAGCCTCTGAATCTATTGCAACACCAGACAACCCAAGGCTGGGGGAATTCTCTCTGCAAAGCCACGAGGGGAGGGCATCACTGCATAACGAAGAGAGACGGTTCAAAGCTGCTTCCTGACACCACCTCCCTTCTATTGCCAGAACAGTTGCAATCACCTATTTCACATCCTCCTAATGCATAAGCAAGAGTTATTTCTGGAAAAAGGCAATAAGTAAACAACAGGGAAAAGAAAAGCATCACAAAAACCTGATTTCCCCAAGAGAGAAGCCCCTGGGCGCAGGGCAGTCCCTGAGCACAGCAGCGAGGATCCGTCCCCCAGTTGGGTGATCAACACCCCCGGGGGATGGAAATGCTGACAGACTTTTATGAAATCAGTGTACTGTATTCAAAGACCCTGAAGTGACTTTGAAACCTGAAGTTCCATTTTCAGAAGGGACATTAAGCTCCAGCAGAGCTGCCCTTGCTCTAGGACAGAGCCCCGCCAGCCCCCCCGGGTTCAGCCAGCGCAGAGCCTGCTGCAGTGGCCCCTGCAAATAGCTGTGTGCACGCACAGCACTGTTTCCAAGGGGTGTGCTGGGATCCTCAAGGTTCACAGCTCTCAGAAAAAAGCTCCGAGACCACCTACCACCGACACTTCCACAGCAGTCACACCGTGCTGATGCTGCTCAGGTTTCTGATGCATTTCCAGATTTCGATATGAGAATGAGGAAATTCTGTGTACTGGTTCCATTTCAGTAACAGCCCACACTCAGACACAAGTCCTAGCAACACCATCCTTATTTTTAAAAAACAAACAACTTATTTTCCAATAAAGAGCCAAACTTACCTGCCTGAGACATTTGAGGGATTGTAGAACTACAGACACAGAATGTCAGAAGGATCTAGAAAATAATTGATACAAGTACTTAAAAATACATATTTCAAGAAGGTCAGGCTATCTGCATGTCTTCCTGCCTGTTATTTCCTACTTTCAATACATTTTCTTGTCATCCCAGCTCACCTTGGAGCACAGATCAATACCTCCAGAGGGTTTTCTGTGCCAGTTGTGCTCTGGGAGAGAACTCCCTCCTGCTGCCAAAGTTTCAGGTGCTATTCTTCTATGTCATGCGCTATTTTCAACATTTGCTGCTTTATGTTTCAGCTTCTATTTTTAGATTCCCATAACCACACTGGGTTTCTGTCTTTGGGAGAGGACTGTGATCACAGTAAAATACTGCACGTTATCTCGGGTCTGTCATAACTCGTAAACAAATAGCAAAGAGAAGTGCCAAAGTGATAATTTCAGGAATAAGATCAGTAATTTATCTATTACATGTCGTCTTTTTGTTTTGCGGATCGCTATAGACTCAGATTCATCTCCCACTTTTGAAGGGAACTGATGTCTGATTTGTTTCAAGATCTGCCTTATTATACTCTGCACAAAGGCAGTTGGAGTTTTGCGATTGGGTATTTTGTGTCAAATATTTCTCCTTTAACACGGCCAATTAATTCCACATCTTCCCTGCTTTTGACACTGCCTCGAAAATTGCGTACATTTCCTATGAGCTTGTGACAAACTGTTAAATGCAAGTAACAAAAAATATCTTCAACACAAATGAATTAAACTACATTTCACAGCAGCCTACTTGAGCAAGAACCTCCTGGCAGCAGGGACACACAGCTCATGTCACCAGGGTGGGGAGAGGGACGGTGCTGCCCTTCCCCAGGGACAGTCACTACTCCAAGCCCCTTCTCCATTTCCAGGAGGAATAAACCATGAAGGGGAGGGCTGAGCCCCGCAGGGCTCCCAGCTGCGACCGAGGCTCAGCGGTTTGAGCATCACCAGCAGTCATAAAGCGAGCGTGCCGGCCACATTATTTCCTCACTTAGATCCGTGCAGCCCCGTTGCCCTTTGGTGCCATTGCACAGGCGTGACCAAGGGCACGATGTGATGCACGACGTGATGACAACGCACCCAAAGAACCGCTGCTGCCTTGTCCTTGCAGGTAGCTGCCCCGCTCTGCCGAGCACATCTCTACTGCAAAGCTCTGGCAAACTCACAGCCAGCAGAGGGGAGAAACATTTAAGCTGCCGAGACAATAAAGTTCAACACTGAATTAAAAAACACCCCGCATTGCTTCAGCACAGGATTTGAAGCAGTGGAAACAATCACACTAATTGAGAAAACATGTCCCGGGAAGGAGGCAGCTCTTTCCGAGCAAAGCCTTCTGCAGGCACCGCAATCACCATCCAACAGCTGGACTCCCTTGCAAGAAATTTCATAGAAAAGGACATAATCTTATAATCATTGCCTCTGTAAACAAGTCATAACATCTCCATTACAGCGAGGGTCCCCTGTGCTCTGGTTGTCTGTATATAATATTGCCAATTTAAAAACCAGAAGAGATTCTCAGAAGTTCAGAGAATTACCCACCTCCCTCCAAGTCGAATCTAAATGGAGTGTTCTGCACTACCCATCTGTTCGTTTTATATCACACGCACCTTTTTCAAGATTAGATTGTTTTCCTCATCTTTACACATCCGCAGAGCCTTTGTCACAGGCTCCAGCTGCAGTGAAAGATCCCCATTCCTGCACTGACAGAGCAGCCCTGACTATTCTGCAAGGATTTAAAAAAGAAGAAATTAAAAAAAAGACCAAAAATACCAGTATTCCTCTTCCCAGGTATGAGAGTTATGGGCAATGCCTATGAGGTTATCAAGGAAATAAAGAAAAACCACGGCTGCACGGTCAGTGCCTCTATTTCAAAGGGCCAAAGATCTCAGAATATCAGCATAAACATTTCCAGGTCTGATAAAGAAGCAAGGAAATGTACTTTAAGTGAACAGATGCCTTTGTGCGTGTGTTAAGGTGATGGACAAACACCAGAGTTTCCCCTGTCCCTCCTCCTGCTTCTTCACCCCCAGACCCAAGGCCAGACAGAGCGGCTGCTGCTCCCCATCACTCCCGACCCTTCTCCACAGCACCCAGGAGCCGACAGCAGCTGGCAGCACCTGGATTATTTATCAGGATTAACTCCCACGGGGCTCCCCCGATGGGCAGCAAACACTGGTCATGATGCCATCCCATCCCATCCCAGTGAAAACCACTCGGCACTGAGGCAGTGATCAGTCGAGCACAGAACAAGGTTCGTTAAAAATCCCCAAACCCTGGCAGGCTGGAGGGACGGACAGCGAGGTGCAGTTTGCTTTCATTCCCCCGTGGCTCTCATTTCCCTTCAGGTCTCGCTCTAATGGACTCAGAGCAGCAAGGGTAGGTGCTCCTCCATAGATCTGACCACATCACAAAGCTTCGTGCACTTCGTTTGGGAACAGGCTGTCCCTCTGCATGGAGAATACGCTCAGAGCGTGGGCATGTTCGAACAGGGATTTTTAGCGTTTGTATTGACCTTTATCAGCACAATGCCTCCAAAGCCAGAGCAGATGTTCCAGTGCAACTGCTGTGACCTCTCCAGGGGTTGAGCTCAGGTGACATCTGACAGCTGCAGGAGATGCTGGGCACCTTGCGAGAGTCATCCCTCTGTAGGCAGCCCCAGGCTGCCAGCCCAAATGCATTTCTAAAGCTAATAAGGGCCAAACGAGGTGGATAATTTGGTGGATAGTCCCTGGACATTGCCAAACTCCTACCAGGGAGAGATGGAACAGTGCAGCTGTGCTCCCCGAGCCCGGGGAGGAACATTTCCATCAGCCCTGACCTCGTGGCACAATATGAGCAAAGGGTGAGCAAAGGGTTAAGGTCATCTGCAAAGACCGCAGCAGGAAGAAGGCTGTACAGCATCCCATAATTTGCAGGAAACCCCATTAATGCTGAAACAATAACCCTCTGCACACACCCTCCCACACAACCCTCCCCAGCACCGCGCCACTGCGGGCTCAGCAGCCTCTGCGCTCACAGTCAATGGGGGGTTTTGGGGGAACCTCTTCTTTCTGATGGAGAGAAAAGCTCCAGCAGTCAAAGGAAAGAGGCGAGAGTCCGGGCCAGTGAGCCCTGCGGGACACAGAGCACAGGAGGCAGAGGGTCAGACACCATCTCCAGCTGCTGATCTGTTCCAGGCTCCAGCTAATTCCCCGTATTTCACCTCGGATTTTAGGTTCAACCTAACTCAGTTTAAATTCCAGTGCAGTCTGTGCATCGCAACTGCAATAATGGAACTGAACTGGTAGGTACTGGAGCAAGGTAGCGATGGGCATGGTTCACACTGGGTGCCCTGGCTCAGCACAGGACCAGTACAACCCCACTGCAGCCCATTGCACCCCAGTTCCCGTCATGCCACTGCAGCAGGAGATCGTTTGCCAACAGCGCATTTAGCACCGTGACTAATCTCTTCCTCTGATGGCTCTCAGCCCCACAAGGGAGCATCTCCAGGAGAGCGGTTCATCTTCTTACAGGCTCTTCTATAAAACAGGGATGTGCAAAAGCAAAGTACCAATCNCAACGCTTAATATTTTCCCAAACTTTTATGTGAAAGCATCCCGGCAGACAATAAATGCCACAAATAATTCCTGTGCTTCCAGAGAAAATCGATGTCCTTATCACCAGTGAACGGGAGCTGCAGTTATGAATACATAACACAGAGGGCTGCAGGAGTATAGCAACGCCTTGCATACCCCCAACCCCGCCCTGCAATAAACCCTGAGGTCTTGTGGGATATTTTTTAACAAAAAGAAATAAAAACCATTAAAGCTAAGTCATTAAGTGCTGGAAACAGTCATGAATGCCAAATGCAATCTGTGCAACCCATCAGTAGAACCCAGCTGCAAGTCACGGCCACTTCCTAATGTATTTCAAATTTATTCTTTTTGTATGATAAAAACCATAAAATGTTCTTCGCATTGCTAAATAAATAGCAAGTGCAGTTCACTTCGGGATGATACTAGCACTTAAGAACTGAACCAAAGAATAAGTCACAACCGAGGGCAGCCCACCCGCACATGTTGCTGCCACTGTCACCGCTGCAGTGTGCCCAGGAGAGCCAGGCTCCGTGGTTTTCCCAGATTTGGCAAACCGGGATGCTGGACGTGATGTAGGCATTGCTCCAGGA
>VZTO01024961.1:89365-101398 GCA_013400615.1 Syrrhaptes paradoxus | reverse complement strand
CACTGCAGAGCTGGAGCCGAGGATGGGCAGCAGCCAGCCACGCCGGCAGCCTGGCTGGTGTTGGGGGACAACGACGGAGGGGACAGGACTATAGTGAGTGGCCACTTCTTTGCCTGGATGCAGTGGCCACAGTCCTCCAGACTTCCACAGATGCTATTTCTCTCCAACAGACCCCTGGTGAGTCGAGGTGTGGGGGGACCCAGCACCTCAGGGGATCAGCCTTCTCTGCCCTCGTGCACTGGCACTGATCTTAACCAGCAAGGCAAACCCAAATCCTCCATCCCTCGGGAATTCACAGGAACGGGACTGCTTCGTCAGGTAGGAGACCATGGGGGTTTCCACTGACTGCGCTTCAAAGCCCTGTCCTGCCACTGAGGGACTTTCTGCGCTGGGTTGAAAGCCCGCACGCTCCTGACAAGCGCTTGGGTGTATCAGCAACGGGCGCTGCTTAGAGCTGCGACAGACAAGGATCGACAGACAGTATTTCCACTCGGGCTGGCACCTGTCAGGTTCTCCCCTTCGCCGCCTGTCTGAGTTTTATCTTCAGTGCCAAGGGAAAAACAACTTCAAGAAAAAAACCAAATCTTTTCAGAGCTCACATACACAGAACTACGCTGGGAAGCCAATTTGAAACCTTCTTTCTGGGTTTTTCATGCTTCGCTGAGTCTACTTTTACTTCCACTTCTCATCATGATTTTTATATAAAGTCTCATAAATGGTCATAAGCCATTACACACGTATTTGGCTATTCATATCAATTCAGTTGCTTGTTAAAGGCCCATCTGCTTAAGGCAGTGAAGGGCAGCAGAACTCCACAGCTTGAATTCCTCAAATAAAAGTGAAAAATAAATCTGTCTATTCTCCAGTGGATCTGCCCTCACAGAAACATCAAACACTTCAAAATAACTCCCCAGTAGGAAGGAAATATTTGGATATAAACAACTAACCTTTTTTTGGGGAAAGGGTATCAGAACCCAAGCTGAGAAGCAGCTAGCAGGTCCAGTCTCAGCCTAGAGGAATGAAAGGTCAGCGATTCCTAATCGCCAGGACTGGTATCGGCAGCCTGCTCAGTTCATTACAGGCAGAGTCCTGCAATCTCGCCTTTATAAACATTTTATGAGCAAGTGCCATATGGAAAGACTCCCTCACGTTATTAAATAATTTATTATACGCCAACCCAAACAACTTCCTCCAATCCTGTTTGTGTCTTGAAATTGCTAATTAGTTCCTGCTACAGCTTCCAGAATCAAAAATGTGTTTCAATTCCTCTCTCCATTTCATGAAAGCTGCCACACACACCCAAAGGCAGCCCAGCGCCTCTAATCTGTCTCAATTACAGTCACTGTGCTGCTGTCAGGCAATTTGAGTATCTCCCAAGCATCCAAGAAAAATAATTTGACATTTCCAATGTCAAATAAATGTCAGGCCGAAGTGGAAGCTGCATGTACAGAAGATTTCCATCAACTTCTCTAACAAAAAATGGACCTTGCAGACCAGGTTTTCAAGGTACAGTATTCGGGTACTTTATTCTCATGGATTCAGTATAAGCTAGAAACCCTACTGCCTTCAAGAGCAGAGGTAGAGCTGAGATACTTGGTTGAACTGAATAGAGGAAGCAAAGAGACATGTTTCAGGAGACAACAGGGGAACATTACACAGCATCCATCTGCAGCCTGGCCCCATCTTTACCATTCCACACGGCCCACATTCACAAACCACTGGAAAGGAAAGTCATAGGAGAAATTTTACAACAAAGCCACAGCAGACCCCGCCTCAAAGCAACACTGACAGCTCCTTTGAAACAGTGAACCCCCAACCCAACAGCCACTTCCTTCAGGACAGTTTTCCCTTTCAATGCAGCTTTCTTATGGTAATACTATGCAATTAAAAACTGAGCTTAAAACTACCCATGTAAGGGATTCTAAGCAGAAGCCGACATTTACTACACAGGTTGTTCATGCCTACAGAAAACTCTGAAGAGTGGAGCTGTAAATAAGGTGAGATACTTCCTCAAGAGTACTGAAACCTCTATCCTGGTACAACCTATACCGCTTTCTAATCGTTCATAAACACAACACAGCATTATGAGTGCCCTGAGGGCTTCTCATGGGCCATCCGAGTCCGCAGCTGGATCCAGCAATAGGCCTCCTGACTGCCAGGAGGGGAGTGGCACCAAATTTTAAGTGTTTCAGGGAAGCTGAGATCCAGCCACACAGAAAACTGCCAGTACAGTTTAATCTCAATGGGTTTAATCTCAGCATTGCTTTCAGCAAGCAGGTACGTAGGATTTGGAAAGGACATGCTTGTTAGGATTTAACTGTTAAGCAAAACCTTGCAGAACTGCCCAGACCTTGCAGAACTGCCCTCTACCAAGTCTGAAGTTTTAGACACTAGCACTAACCTGAAGGGAAGCACTCTCCTGGAAGCAGTGCTCACGTAATCGGGATTGCTCACGTAAAATGGGATCAGGTCTCACGCTCCTTTCTCATTCCCTGAGAAATCCCAAACACACTGCACCACAGCTAGCACCTCAGTCATCCCTGGCATTTATCTCTCCTCTTACACATCTGTAAGCTGCCTTTCACGCTCTGCAGTGATCACTAGCGTGTTTTACGACTCAATGCACGCAGTATCCCCAGAAGGGGAGTGGGAAACCTGCATTTGCAAGGAATGCAGACTTACAATTTCCCAAGTGCTTAAAGGTCACTGGGGACACTCCAGTTAAGAGAGGTCCTTTCTCTAGATCTTATTCTTGTCCCCTCACATTTTCAATGAGTCTTTGGAAGTGCTTTTCTTGCTCATCATTTTTAAGCTCTCAGCAGGACAATGCAATTATATGCTCAACTATGATTACAGATTTGCTGGTTGCAATTTTAGAGGTCTCAAAACAAAACTCATTAGATTACATATTCTTCCTGGTTTTGTATGAGAGGGACAAGAAGAACTGATGTTTCCAAATGGAGGGCATTTGCTACCTGGCTTGTTAGCATGAGCCAGCAAAAAAAGATGTTGTTTTAGAAATCAGGAAGCCTCGTCTCTATTCCCAGCTCTGCCACTGAAATATCATTTAAATGCACAACACACTTCAGCAGCCTGTGTCCCCCTCTCCCCTCCCACTCTATTTCTGTCTCGCCTATCTAGATGTGGCCTGTTCAAGGAGGCTGTCACACTGTGGCAGGTACTTACACTTTACTGAGGCTACTGCTAAAAGTGAACACGAAGTTGCTCTAAATGCCTCCTACAAAAGCAACAAAACATTGAGTAAAGTGAGGAGAGCGGAAGGTATGTGAAACGTGACAGAACCGGAGGTGAGGTGGAAGGATTGCTCTTCACACATCCTCCTTCCCAATAAGCCTGAACTATGATCTATTCCTAAACAGACAAAACACATTTCATGTTATTATGGACTTCCAGTTTTCCCTATGACCAAGACACAGAAAATTCATGGCTGAAACTAATGGTCTGAGAGGTCGAAATAAAAATGTTCTCCTTTCTACCACACACTGATCGACATTCGCACTGATCACCTGAAAACACCCGGGTCAGCAATCAAGCTCTCAGTGGGTTCAGAGCAATGAACAGCTGGACTGACTTTGCTTTCTAAACCATGCAGAGGTAAGACTTCCCCCCTCCAGCTGACAGGTAAATTTAAGTGTCTGCTTTACAATGTAAAATGCCTGCCTCTCAGTTCAAGGTCATTTTTCTTCAATCCCCAGCTAGAGGTATATGGCACATTAAGTCGTATCATTCCCCTGTCATGTTGGGGAAGGGGGGAGCTTTTAAACCTGTGCAGAGCACTCAGGGTTATAGAAATAAATATGGCTTTATATAGCAGCTTTCACATTCAAGATAGCTCAAAGTGGCTTACAGAGTAATGAGTCAGATAATGGGACTGCAGCAGCTGGGTAGGTAAATGCGCTAACAAATTAATGCTGAGAAAACAGAAGTCTTAATTTTTTTATTCTTTTTATTTGCCTTCCTGCAAAACACAACTGCAGCTTCAGTCTGACTGATGAGCGTCAGCGACTTCTGCAATTTAGCATGCACAGGTTATCTGACATTCCAGTTTATTTTAATTTTCAGATTAACTCCATGATTAAAGCTCTCCATTAACTCTAATAAATACTGTTCAAGCAACGATGGAAAAAATGCTAGACACCTTACTGCATGTACCTCCCCTGCCTTGGCTGCGTTGTAAGGAAAGCCTCCTTGCCTGATCTCTAGTACCTCAATTTGCAATTAGTTCAGAAACACACAATTATTTTTTATTCCCTTTTCTCTCCCCCATCATTAGCTGTTACAAGCACACCCTCAAACACTGATTAACAGTGTTGTGAAGACTCCATGGTTTACTGTGCTGACACCAGAAAAAGTAATTAAGTAAAAAGATATTTGTCTTTTTAAAAAACACAAGTGCTGTTTTTTTTACAGACACTTTTTTGGCTGACCTTGTAATCAGTTAACAGAGTCACACAGAACAACCAGGTTGAAAGAGAGTGTGGGAGGTCACCTGGGCCAGCGTCCTGCTCAAACCACGCTCAGCGCTGAGTTTGGACCAAGTTATTTACGGCTTTGTCCAGTCAGGTCTTGAAACCCTTCCATGACAGAGAGCCCTTCAAAACCTCTCTGCAGAACCTGTTCCAATGCTTAATCACGGGGCATTAGCCTGCATTTCTGTGGGCAAAAGCATACCAGACAAGACAGCCAGAGTATCCCAGCCAGACGCTTCAAGTGAGATTCGAGCGCTGACTGTCTGCTGTTGAGTTCTGAAGCTTCCGAGTCACACAGGCCCTGAGAAAGCGATCCACATTGCTGCTACTGCTGAAGGCACAGCCTTCCTGTCACTCACCCAGAGCTGTAACTGCTTCCTTTATGTAGGCACACACTATTTCTGGAAATCTGGCAAGGGATTTAAATCAACATTACACCATTTTTCTGCTTCAGCTGTTCTGAAACTTTCTGCTGTTCTCTGAACTTGTCAAACAGCTTCGTCAGCAGAACTCCGCTGCGGCACTTTTGATGGACACTAGAGACAACCCTAACTTTGTGCAACAAGGTTTTTGTAATGGATTTTGATATGAAACTTCATCTCTAAATTCTGACATAGGCTGAGTTCCTCTTCCCTGGGCTTCGTGATAATACTGGCTGGGCAATCAGGACAACTTTCTGATTTGCACCCTCTTCTAAGTATCTAATTTTTTATGCTTCTGCTAAAAGGGGGGAAGTCTCCAATCTTTCATTGTTGTTGCTTCTTAACTGAAACTAAGTGGCACAGCAGAAATCTGCCATAACGGAACAGGGATGGATGGATGGAGTTTTTCACTGCAGTGACTAAGTCCCAAGACCGAGGCAGTTACAGTTCTGTGGGATAAGCAGCTCCCCACCAACTCCTGCTTCTATTCCTGGCAGACTTTCTTGGCACATTCTCATTTTATAAACAGTCCTTGAGCAGCATCTGTATAACGAGCTATGTTCTGTAATAACAGGCATTCTATTTTAGAGTACCAATTAGAACTGCTTGTAGAATAGAAATCCTAAATGAGACATGGAAAACATACACGCAAACTGGAGGGTGGGGAACAAAGAGTATTCACTAATACAGGGCAAACAGCACAGGGAGGGCTGTGAAAAAAAAGTATGACAACTGTCACTTTCCAACATTAACCATTTTATCATTGGAAATGTTAATCAAGTACAAAGGACATGAAAATACAATCAGAGGTTGAAGGGTTAAGAACCTGCATTACCAGAGAGCTGTAACAGACACTGCTGTAACTAAGGTAAATGGTGTAGCAGGGCTGAAAAGTTGCCAAGGTCTCTAGTTATGTATTGTTTTCTGTATATGCCTACCTATACAGAAAATCATAAATAGTACAGTTGAACTTCTCCATAAAAATACACAGTAAACTCCAATATGCATAGCTAGAATATAAAGCAATTCATAGTATTTAATATTTTCAAAATACTCTCTACAACATGTACTCCTCAGTCCATTTACACAATATCCTACCAGGGCAAGCAACTACCATCCAACTTCAACAGAAATGACGCTTTTATTTCATTTTTCTATCACTGTGGTGCTAGCACCAGTTGTGATACACAATACTCTGGCAGAATTTTGCTGTTTTTACAAACGTATCATGTACACTCCATCTGCACTGGTTATCAGAGCAGCAGCGAAAATATCAGTAATTATTCTAGTGAAGGCAGTGGAAGCAGCAGACACTTCACGAGTTCACTATAGCCCTGGCATCCGAATGCAATTAACTTGCCCAAGGCCACTCAGCAAGTCAGTAGCAATGCTGGAATGTGAAAATGAGACTTTCTTACTTCCAAGCTCTGTCCTTTGCTGAAGCTCCAGATCACCCCATCTCCTTTGTAGCTGCTGTAATTACCATGTGCCTGAGTGGAGTTCCTGCTGTTTAGTTTTTCATAGGCTACTGTATTATGCAAGTATATATGGGCTGTTTGAGTTTAAGATGTTATAACCACATGCATAAGTCTCATTTTCTGTGCATTTATAACTTGGCCACAAATTCACATCAAGCTGGAAAGGGAATTTACCACCTGGGATTCTTGTCTTTTGAAGACACTGCTAATTATTATAATAGATGTATATTCTTGGGTGTCAGCCTGAGGCAAGAAGAAGCTGGAAGCTGACTAGTGACTGGAGTTGATAGTCCCCGAGAGTCGCAGGTGAAAGAACATGAAGGTGGAGAGGGAGAATCTCGTCTCCAACTGCCACCTTTCCCCCTCGATGCACTGAGGAAGACAAAAGATTCAAAAACACAAGAGAAGGATACAGAGGAAGAACAGCTGTGGAAGTTCATTCACTATTTCCAGGATAACCAAAGTGCCTTATAGGTGGGTCAGATTTTCTCATTCAGAAGGAAAAGCCTGAAACACTTCAGAAAGCAACCTGTCTTCCTAACTCATCTCACATGTGACCTCTAGCTGTTCAGTGGTAGAAAACAAAGGGGAGAGGAGGAGCACTACAGGCAAACAAATTACAGCAGAGCCAAGAAGTTAGGGACAAGAAAAACCACCCTATGACTTCATGAAGAGCTCCACATTCTCAACCCCGTATAAATATAGACCTGAACGGAATTTTTGCATCACTACAATCACTCCTTCTGCTTCCCCGTCCCAGCAGCTGTTTCCCGCTGCTCCCTCAGCTTAAACTTCAAAGCTGGAAGAGACATTCACACTATGAAGTATCCACACTGGGGATGGGGAGGCATTAGTGGCATTTAACTGTTGAACAATTTCACAGTTGAAATTTCTTCTCCAGTTTACAGAACGCTTCTGGTTCCCAACTCAGATCTTCCTGACACTAAAGTAGATCTCTAGTAACTGGGCAATTTGCAGCCACACGAACATTGTGCTTCCCCCCTTACTGCAGCTGCAGGAGCTTTCTGTTCTGCAGATGCCATTTCAACTCTACAAGGAATCTAGCCCGTCTCATCTGTAAATACAATTCTTGCCTGGATGTCCCTATGGAAAAAGCAAGGGACCGGAAAACAGCTCAGAGCTGCAATGTCGAGGCACTCCCGAGAGAGAGCAGTGACTTGACAAACATGGTAGCAATTACCAGAACGCAAAGCCAAAACTATTCTTCACATTCCTGAGCAGACAGATAACACCACAGTAAGAACCAGTCCCGTACTGGACTCAAATTCCTCTCACATGATTTGGTGGAATAACTAAGCCCTATGCAGCAGAGCTGTGGGAATCTCAGCAGCATTACGGTATGCAGTCACTGTGTAGGGTTTCACTTATATCATTAGTATTTCCCCCAGAAAAATATTTGTTTCCTTGCAGTCTCCCAGTTGAGAATGTTTTAGGATAGAATTGTATTAACAAGTAAAAAGAATTAGCGGCAGAATTCAGAAAGGTCAAACACACTTGAGAAAAGCAAGGCTGAACTGCGAGTCCTTATCAATATTTGAATATTCCTGCAAAAATAACAAGTACAAATATACAATATTAAATGCAAGTGATCACAGTAAAACTACAGATAAGGCAGACATGCATCTTCCACCTCCAGACAATTCTGATCCTATGACAACCTGTGCCTATGGCAGTAACAGACCTGTCCCGTGGTTGACAAACACTGCTATACCCAGCACACTGCTGAACTACAAACATCACTTAAGTCACCTGTAGGTCAACAAAGAGCTAAAAGGACAAAGCACTTGAAGAAAACCACATTTGGCCAACAAATGAACAGTACCACAACAAAAGAGCAGACCATAAGAGACCCCTGGACACTCAGTGGTGTTCAGTGATGTAACTTACCTCCCTCTGCAATGGTTTGCTGGCTCCCTGCACAACATGGTCCTTTCTTTCATTAAATCTGGATTCTAGCAATATAATGCAATGCAAAAGCATANAACAGAGGTCGTTCCACGGAAAACATCCTTTGAAGGCCAAGCTGTTCAAGGCTTACTGCCTGCACAAAAGCAACACGGAAGGAACAACCCTTAAGAACTGTGCTAATGATTTATGTTAGGCAACATCTGCGCAGCCAGGTGAGCTTATCGCAAGACAAGACTGTGAATCACTCACTACTCAGACTGTTTAGCAATGAAGTCCAGGAGCTCTGCGTGGGTATGACACAAATGCACCAGAAAGAACCATCAGATCCTGGCAACAGGCAGCGAGAACTGAGAATAGCTAGTGACAGGGAACATCATGACAATGAAGCAGGGTTTATTCAACAAGTTTCAAAGTCATCTGTCCCTGAAAAGCGAGGCAGATTCTTCTACTCATGCCTTCTCCTGCCTTGTTGGTGTACATAAAAATTCTCAAGCAAGAACCAGATCAGATCTGGTATCTAATCAGACACAATCCTACAGCAAGTTTCCTTTTGGGTACCCTAAAGTATGTATTGGGACTAGGACTCAGACAGAAGTCAAAGAAAAACATCTCATCTCCGCAGATGAATCACAACCACCCATCACTGCTCACCTCATCTAGAGTTCACAGAGAACTTGTGTTGTCTGTAAACTCTGTAAAAAAAAGCTCTGTAACAAGAGCAACACTCCTACTGGAATGATTTTCTGTTTTACAGAAGTTTTATCAGGTTAACTATTTGTGACAGAATTTTGCACTCCACTTAAAATCCATGCTAAGTGAGTAAGCATTGAACCCTCTCTGTACCTGTCTCATGCAAGAAACACACCCATCAATAAAACACAGAAGGGGTCACAGTGTGTCATAGAGGCTGCAACTCTTAAAGGCTTAGTCCAGTCTACTTGAAATGAAAATAATCATTGTTCTATACTACACTTAGTATTAGTTCAAATTGCTTGAGTTGCCACGTTAAGAACAACAAGAAGCTATTTCAGACTCATTCTTTTCAGTGCAAGAAGCTGAAATGAGAAAAAAGACCTAACAGCACTCCTGGACCTCCAATTCACATTCCACTGCATCTCCCCATATGATTTTTCAGACCCTTCAGTTTCAGCCCTCAACTTGCAATTTATGTTCTACATAATCAAACTGAACAGATCCATAAAGATCACAAAGAAGAGTTTCCACCTGTAGAGCACAGGCCAGGAAGCCACCTCCTGCCATGTTCCAACCCAGCTTTGAACAAACAAGCAGATCAACATAAGAACTGAAGAACATTATGGCAATAAAAGAAGAGTATTCCAGGACAATTAGCAGTCAGCTACGGAAAGAGTGTGTATGCAAGAAACGAAAAATCCACAGGTGCCTGCTCTGAATACCTTGCAGATGCTGGGAAAAAGAATGAGAATTTACAGGTACCAGGCTGGAGAAAGTTTGGCAAGGGCAGCCTCCAGATGGGAATTTCTCTGTTCAAGGTAATACATTTTCTCTGACTCAAAGCATTGGAAGACAGATGAGAAATCCTTCACTGCTTTCTAAATTATGAAAAACACACAGGACCAAAATGAACACTCTACTTAGTAAAGCAACAGAAATAGGAGATAATAATTCTGGGGAATTCTCAATAACATGCACAAAACACTTGAAAAATGTTAACACAAGAACATGTTACCTGCTCTCACAAAGGAGATCTCCCCAGTCCCTCAATTTCCACTAGCAGGCACAGGAGGGGTGTGGGTGGTACCATTAATCAATCAGTTCTGCTCACTTATTCACAATATGACAAAATGAACGATTGAAGGGAGCTGGAAAGGGCAGGTGAGTGCTTGAGTCAACTTGTAAAGATTTTAAGAAAGCAAATTAAAATAGCAGTGAAATGAGAAGAGCAGCTAATCTTAATTACAAACCTAAAGTCAGAGTAAAGCATCAGTGAAGTTTCTCTCTCCCCACACTACACATTGCCTTTAGCTGAAGACAAATTGCCAGCATTTTTGTAATCTACTACGTTAAAGTCATTACCCTGACAGTGCCAGGAAGTCTAATTTCCTGGAGCAGTAACACAAAGATTTATAAGTGAATTTAAACACTCACCTTCTGGAATAGAAAATCTATCATCAGCATCAGGCTACAAGGAAAGCAACTAAGGATTTCAGACAATGGAGAAAGAAGAAATTTATCTGCAGACAAGTTCACCCAAAATCTCATTCCCTGTCTACACAGGCTGCTGACCAGGGTAGACGTACACACAAAGCCGAGCTTTCAAATCAAGGCAGCTTTTCTGTGAGCTCCCTGCTGCAACAGAATAGACTTGTTCAACTAAAGGAGCTTTAGCACTACTTCAGTCTTTCTGCTTGCCTTTCTCCTAAACTTTTGTTCCCATTAAAATGGAAGAAAGCTTAAGTAATCAAGATAGAAAAGATAAATTAATAACCACTTTAATAAATGATTTAAAGGAGAGAATGAGTTAGCTCATCCATCTGGCTGAGATGTACCTGCACACGTCTCCTTATGGCTGAAAACTTTCAACTCCCCAACGAGACAAACTGACACCACAGCTGAACTTCAACACCCAGAGCACCTCAGAGCATCTGCTTTTATGCCACTGGATGTATGTGCACATAAACAAGAAGCCATGAGATTTGCTTAAACCAAATAGCACAGAGGTCTGGATTTAATAAGGAATAACCTCCTGATTCCATATAAAAAGCTGTTTTGCTCTTAATGGACTTTCTCCTCCCACGTTCTAGCACTAATGAACAGAGGCGAACAATCCAACACCTTCCCATCAGGAGGATGAAATGTCACAACCCCCGTAACATCTTCAGAGAGCTGACACATACCAATGTAATTCTTTCCAGAAAACCTTACTGCGCAGTCTGCTATCCGAGACACTTTCCACTGCACAGGTATGATTAATCCTGATCTTCCCCCCGGTGCACGAGCCTCCTGTCACTATGCCTGCACAAAAATAAGGACTCTGCAAACAAAGCACAGGAATTGCACTATGCTGTGTATTCAATGTGCACACAGGAGAAACCAGCATTTGCACTGTGGCAGTGCAGAAGAGAACGTGCTGCAGAGGAGACAGTCGGCACCACTATCAGTGACCTACTTTATATTGAAGGGATTTCAGCAAGACTTCTCCCCCTCCACCAAAGCAGGAATTTTAGCACAGAAGCTAAATTTAGCAAGGTCCCGAGGAGAGCGTTCATAATTTCTTGTCAGTGCTATCCCCTTCTCCTATGGCTCTATGCAAGCTCTTACCACTACCCCAAAAAAAAATAAATGTATCCTCTCTCCAACTGACAGAAAAAAATATTTTCCTTTCATCAAAGAGGAAACAAGGATCTTCTCTTACACAATCTTTCCTCACGAGGACAGCAGTATTCTGGACACTGCCAGAGCATATATATTTATTTTTAATATCAGATGAGACAGCCTCTGAAAGCACTGCAAGTTCTCCCGTCAGACATTATCCAGTTTACCACAGATAACAACCCTGAACTGGAAGCCTTCCCCTGCCAGAACGCCTAGCACATAAAATTATTACAGGCTCAGAAATGGTTTCAGGGCTGCTCAAATGCCGTGCTGCAGCAAAACCTGATTTCCATTAAAAAACCAAGAGCAATCAGAAGAAAAGGAGACTAGTTCATCACTTTGAAAAAAAAAAAAAAAAAA
>VZTO01024961.1:5469-87450 GCA_013400615.1 Syrrhaptes paradoxus | reverse complement strand
AAATGTATCCTCTCTCCAACTGACAGAAAAAAATATTTTCCTTTCATCAAAGAGGAAACAAGAATCTTCTCTTCCACAATCTTTCCTCACGAGGACAGCAGTATTCTGGACACTGCCAGAGCATATATATTTATTTTTAATATCAGATGAGACAGCCTCTGAAAGCACTGCAAGTTCTCCCGTCAGACATTATCCAGTTTACCACAGATAACAACCCTGAACTGGAAGCCTTCCCCTGCCAGAACGCCTAGCACATAAAATTATTACAGGCTCAGAAATGGTTTCAGGGCTGCTCAAATGCTGTGCTGCAGCAAAACCTGATTTCCATTAAAAAACCAAGAGCAATCAGAAGAAAAGGAGACTAGTTCANTTTCCGAGCAAACATAAGCACACTATCAATTCAGCTCAGTGATCATACCTAGGGACATTTTATAGGGAAATAGGGACATTTTATAGGGAAATCATCATGTCAAGTTCTTGAAACCTCATCTTCAGATCCACCAGAGAAGCACCATGGATGCTGGCTAATTACAGGAAACTCAACAACCCTGCATCCCAGTACTTGTTAACTACCACAATGTTCATTTGCTGCATTGCGTGAACAAATCTTATTATTGCAGTTTCATTTGCCCACAAAGATTCCAGCTGGAAACTCACTTTAATATGGCCTTACTAATACATGAAAGAGATTAATCTATAATTGTTGATTTTTGAAATAGCACTTCATTGTGTCACTCAAACTGAGTGCTTTTGATCATTAAAACTCGCATGATTTTTCAATCTTAGTAACGAGGTTCTGCTTCAGCTGAGAGCTGATCTCATCAGAGCCAATTATCCTCTATGGCACAGATCTGACCGGAGCTTTTAAGGGTTTTAAAACTGCAATTTTATTTGTCTTATCTCAATGAACAATTCTAAGTCCTAGCAATCTCGTTAGAACCTTTAACATCCAGGAACTCTCATGTAAACTAGATGCTTAGCAGGAAACTACTAGTAAAAATGTCAACAACCTGTATCACTGAATTTATTTTTTCACTCTTAGCACACAAATGACTAGTTTCTCATGCCTGTTTCCATGTCAAAGGGCTTCTTTTTAAATGCTGTGGGATTAATCTCCTGACCTCATCTAGCATGAGATATGCAGTCAGATGCAGTGGGTTGACCTCGGCTGGACGCCAGGTGCCCACCAAGCTGCTGCACTAAATAAAAATCAGTGTTCAGACATTAAGCCTAGAAACTACCCATTGTAAAGACTGTCTGTAAATAAATTAGATCAATCTACATTAGTTTGCATATCATCAACCAGAGCTTCACTGCCCATGAATTTAAGCGAGAGTGCAGCACTTCACAGATGTAATTACTATACCACTACTATCAGTGTATCTCTGAGGTTAGATATGGCCTCTGCTGCTGCCCTCAGTTTACAGTCAGGAAATTGAAGCACAAACTAAGTTGATTTGATCAAGGTCACTAAAGCAGCATAACTCAGGTATCTCAAGTCCAAGGATCTCTCCACTGAGTCATACCGGCTCTTTACGCTCTCTGAGATTGCACAAGTGATGCAGGAAGAGTTTAAGATTTTCCCTCTGAAGAACACTCAAGTAGCTCAGGGTATTCACAGATCATTACAGTCAGGGTGTTACGGGAGAGCTTTTCCTGCGAGGCCAGGCTGACAGGGTGGCACCGCAGCAGTTGCCATGACAATGGCTGAATCTTCGCAATGACATTGCACACACTTCCAGTGAAAACCTGTGCAAGTCTCAAAACACCATCCAATGCTGTAGGAAGTCTGACGAGATCCCAGATCATCTCCTAATCTCCAATTAAAGAGCACCATGCATGCAGGAAGGGAACATGGATTGTTTGTGAAAGATCTCACCCTCCGCCAGAGCTGAAATACAGAAGTGCAGTGCAGAAGAATTTTTCTGTGAGCCTCCCATTTTGGAAAACTACAAGTACTGCTCACTACAGAAAGGGAGGAATACTGTATTCAGGAGAAGACTTACTATCAGTAAAGACAAAAAATTGAACTCATCCCTTGCCCTCACTCTCCAATTTGTCAGAACACTGAAGAAATACAGAGACACCAGGGAAGATAAAAGCTTAGTGATAAGTACGCTCACCTAATGCATTTCATAGCTCCTTACATTCATGTCTAGTGCAGGCAATTTGCAAATGGAGTTGTAAAAGAAGAGAGCACGTACTCACCCTCTACGGAGTTACAATCACCTAACACCAAATCAGATGTGCTTCTACAAGATTCCAGCCATTTAGCAGCTTTATATAAAAGCTGGTTATATCCAGCACTAAATACTAGATAACAATAAGCACTGACACATCTATTATTTCAATTAACTGAATACAAAAGAATGATCAGCGTGATACGCTCAAGTTCCTTTAAGAGCCTCCAGCACACAGGCTACTTGTTATTTCCAAAAGCACAAACATTAGCATTACCTTTTGCTGCTTCAGATCGCTTAGGCAAATCAAGTGTATCAAAATTCCTGTCCAAATCTCCATTCTTCTTTCCTGTGCAAAAAAATAAGACAACAGATGGAAAAGAGTCAGCATACTGACAGGTAAGTTACTGTCATGTGCATCTACAAGATGAGAGACGATACAGACTCAGAATATCAATTACAGACTATTTATTATCCGTATTTGTACATCTCTGACTTGCAATCCAGCTGCATAGCTGTGGTTTTAGCATGAGCAACTTAAGGACAATCAGGCTGATCCACAAACATGCTTAGCACTAGCATTTCAGTGGGTCTTAAAAGTGGAAAATGGTGCCTCTTCCCTTCTTGGCAAAGATACAGCCCTCCCTCAGAATCCCAGTATTTACTCGTTATTTTCACAGAACTTTGATCTGAAGCTTAGCTGAAGCAGAAACAGAGGAGCAGAGCAATATACAGCAGGCTGGCTTTGCAGCCTCTATTCTCACCGCGACTCTCAGGCAGGGAGGCCCATATATCGTACAGACAGCAGCCAACAACTTAACCTTGAGTTGCCCTTCAATCAATAAAGTGCCATTTTGACTATTTATTAGAAACTAATGGAAACAATTCCACATTTTTGCTAAGAGACAGTTTAAAACCATTACATCAGCTTTAATTTAGTCAATCCTTCATAGAAAGCAGAACAAAACCTAGCGTTCTGTTTTAGTCAGGTTGGGAATTCAAGGTTATGTAGACAGCTGGGGAGGGAAGGGTTAATTTTCATCCCCTGCTCTCCCCCCAAAGGAGACACACGGCCTTGGGTGAACCCCACGGATGCTGTGGGGTACGCTGGCACCTCGCCATCAGAGACCCGCTGACAGCAGAGACAGATTTTGTCTGCACTGCTTCTGAGGACAGCAGTGTACAAATTATCTTTCCCAAATTATTTTGAGGGGGAAAATCAAGTTATTTAGTCCCTCTCCCTCCAGAGCAGGGGAAGCAGGTGCGACAGAGATGAATTCAGAACAACACAATCTGAACTGCCAGAGGTGGCTTCCGAACAGGGACTCCACCAGGCTGCTACAGGAGGCTTACAGAAGGGCTGAAAGCTTCACCAAGCAGGATGCTTAAAAGCAAACAGGAAAGTGGTCCTTGAAAATGTAACATGGAGATCAGTCCGACTCTTGACTAAGAATAGATCAAGAAACAGGAAAGGGCAATGCCTGCCCTGTTACAGCAGAGAGCCGGTAAAGTTCTGCACAGTGAATTCAATGGGCCACTCTACCTTCCTCTTGACAAAAGAACAAACAAATGCAGTACTACACAGAGAACAAATAGAGCTTTTAAATGCCAATATGAATATTCAGAAATAACATCAAGAGAAAAAAAAAAACCCCTCAAGATAGCATTTCATCCCCTCCCCTTCTCTGGAAATATCACACCCTTTTGTTTCAAAATACCAATGCAGAATACCAGCCAGCTATGGTACAAAACAAAACATGCATCTAGAAATTCTGTTCATCTGAAGTAATTTGCTGAATTATACAGGGTATGAAAAAGCCCAGCCAAGCCACCAAAAGGTCATGCAGCCAGGTACCATGCCACTCCTTTGAAAGGTATCTTTTCTAAAGGAAGAGATGGGAATTGGTTGAACTTTGCAGCACCTCCATCAAGATTTTGCTCCATGAAAGCACCAGAAGCGCATTGCTTGGGAAACCAAACAGCAGAAAGGAAAGATGCTGTGCATCACCAAAGGACAACGCGTTTCATAAAGGCAGCTGAACCCAGCTACTGGCTGCAAACTCTTGATGACCCTTAGAGCACTGACAGGAAAAGGCAGGGCAGAGGGAGGAATAAAAAGGCATCGAAGGAAGGAAGTCAGTATTTAGGGAAGATTACAGACTTAATAAACGTGACTCCATCTTATCTACAAGTAGCACAAATTGTTTTTCCACATGACCCCAAATTTCATGTCTCTGGCATCAGCTAGTTCAAACCTCAGAACATTTACTTAGAGAGCCAGACCATATTCAACACGACGACTCATTTCAGAAGTTCTCTCTATAATTTAAAGGTTGAGGTTTGGCACTGCAGAACTGAGATGGCACAGGAAGAGTTCTCTTCTTCCTAGTGCAGTGTTTAGTAAGCAGTGTGTGTTTGTGCACAGCTGTTTAAGGAAGAGATTGTCCAGGAGAGGAGCGTTGGCTGCTACACCGCTAGAGCTGGCAATGCAGAGGCAGCTGCCCACGTTCTGAACCCCACCTGTGCTCTGTGATCTTCAGTTGCTGTCTCTCAATTTCTGGGCTAGACTGCAAATACTGGCCGTCTCCTATAAAGCCTCTGCTAGTTTGTCTCTCAGTCCTCTGAGAAACTAACCCACCTTGCAGGCAAAACCACGTCTGTCCAAACCAGGAGCTGCCAGCTGCTTGTGAATGAAAGCAGTTCAGAACCCAGAGCTCTGACCAAGGGGATTTCAACTCTACAAATTACTTGTTTAATCAAATTGAGCAAGGGCCAGGTTCAGAAATATCCAAAGCACCTACGTTTTCCAGGGCTTTCCTACAGAGAGAAGGTGACCAAGCTGTCAGAAGACTCCAAAAGAAATCCAACTAGAAGGCAAAGTTTTCAATCTGCAGCCCAGGTGGTATTTTTCCCATTTGATTTTCACAGGACCTGCAAATATTGGTTTGGAGTTTCTAGAAAGGTGACCAAATTTAGCAAGTTCTAGAGCCTACCAATTACACATCTCTCAGCCATCACCTGGCCTGACTGATAGAATGAGAAAAAACTGCTCTGCAGCCAGCTTCTGTACCTCTGAACACCCCCTGTGTTGCTCAAGCCTGTCAGTAATGCCACTGTGCAGGAATGCTGAAACGACCATGCTATCAGTAGAAAATAATTTTAAGACCCTGTTTAGGTACATCTCAATTTCTGCCTTTCTGGTTACCTCCCTGGTCCCCAGGTTTTCCAGCCTGAGGTATGCCAAAGAGAAGATGATGATACAGGGTCCGAAGCATGGCTCCAGACTTTGCCAAGAGACAGACAGCTCTGAACACGCCTGCTGACAGGTCTGTTTTATGAGACCTGGCTGCAGGAACTGGCACAGCACTCTGGTTTTGGAAAGCTGCTTGACATGAGACTTGCTTGTGCAAGATGCAATTTACAGTCTCAGAAACAGTGGGATTAAAATTCTCCCCTCTCTTCCCACATTATGTAACAAACAACCAAAACATGACCTTTGGCACTTTCCATCTGTCAGAATCTCAGACCGGACTTTGAAGTGTGACCCAGTGTTATTAACCGCTAATGTTGCTGATCTTTCTCAAATGTCATTTTGCCTTACCAGCTATTCAGCTAGACCATTTTTGCAGAAGGATTAATTCCCAAACACTTTCTGTCTGGTTAAAAAAAAACAAACTTGAAGGGAAAGAGACTCTGTAACACGTCCCCCTTGCCGCCCCGCAGCAGCCAATACTGTGCTCGTCAATGCACCCACTGATCCGGGCTGCAGCCGAGCGGCAGAAAGCAAGGGCTGAGCTCTGTCTTGCCAACATGCCCATCCTCCAGAGGCTCACTGAACACCACCGAGCAGCATTTGTTGGGTGGACAAATTTGATTCCTCCCCACCTCAGCCCCCCTCTCCCCCCATTTCTCCTTTGGCACAACCCTCCAGAACCCACTGATCCGGGAACGACCCTGCCTTTACCCCTGAAGCAGTCTCAGGGACACAGTGGAAGTCTCCAGGGCACTCACAGCCTAACAGCTTCCCAGCGGAGAAGCCAGGGAGAAGAACTTTAGCCTCAGCTTCATGTATTCCAACTGCAACTATACTTATTGTGCTGGGATGAGAATCTGGAAGGCATATCCCCCCAGGCATTTCCTGGGGGCAGCCTCATCCAGCCAGTGTGAGTGCCAGTAATAAAGATGCAGCAGCCCAGGCATGCATGCCCCAGCAGACCAAGGATCCCCGAGAATATGTGTCCAAGCTGCTGAGTCCTCATGGCCACTGCTCCCCAGACCAGCAAGCAAAGCCTCACTTTGATCCCACGGAGCTGGTGAGGAACTTGCACACTTCGCGGTCCCCTCCCTCATGGGGTTATCAGGGCAGCTGCAAATCAACTCCCTTACTGCACTTACACCAGGAATGACTAGAAGCTTGTCTTTTCTATTCCCAGTGTGGGAAGACCAAACTGAAAACACTCACTCCGAGGATTTCCGTGCCTACTGAAATGAACAGGAAGGTGCACTGGGGGAGCAGAGGAGAAGGTGAATGACCAAGCCCTTGATCTCAGCTCTTAGCTTTGCATGTAAAAGCTGAACAAAGCATATTATGGCAATGATGAAAAGAAAGTATTGCAAAGACTCACCTTGATTGAACCACTCCTCTAAATACCAGAAAAGCAGCAAAAGAAAAACAAAAATTTACAGGAAGGAAGAAAATACAAAGGAACAGTCACAAAGAGGCAGAATTTCACAGAATAGGTTCAAAACCTGAGTATTACAAAAATACTAGAGAACTTCCATCAATTAAAAACCAAACCAAAACAAGCTATTCCACTTTCTCCCTTTTGTTCCTGCTGGGAAAAAAACAATCTTTCTCCCCACTGTGGGGTGGTTTTTTTTTTTTTCTTCCTTTTTTCATTAAATGAAAAGGTGGTCACAGAATTGGGGGGACAGAAGGATGACTAGCCCTTTGCAGAAGTGTTTGAAATGCTATGATCAATGACCATGAAATAAAATAAAACAAACATGAAAACACCGCAAGATTAAGTGAACAAGAGGGGGAGAAAATGGATCTATTTTAAACTCCTAGACTGAGAAAATCAAGGCAGGTTCAGACCAGGTATTCACATAAATTTAGCGGTGAGAAAAGGAAGCTTCTCTATGATTTTTAAATGCACATTCATTAATGGATTTTTATTTTTTAAACACAACAGTAGCCTATCCCCCTCTATCCTTCTGCTCTGCATACTACCAGCTGTGAGCTCAGCATTATTACCAGTTGACTTCCTCCAGAGAACAGCACACTTTAAAAAGAGCACTGCAAAAAAGGAGGAGAAAAAAAAAGTAAAAATATACTTCGGAAATTGTTGTTTTCTGTTGAACACACAGAGCCAAATCCAAACTGTCAGTGAGCGCCTGCACTGCTCGCTGAAATCTGTAGGTTCATCCTCAGTGTCAGATGATTTTGAGACCAATTTGTTGAAAAAGACACGATAAGATGCTCTGGCTGATAAGCAGGAACTATCAGGGCACACAGACACAGCAGGGGTATATATATAGGTTGGCCCCAGAGGTAACAGGCAGACACTTGCCAAAGGCCAGCCACCCGAGAGCGCTCTCTTTTCACTGCCACCAAGAGGACGATGACAGTTCTCAATCAGCACACCCCTCCTCCCACAGTGCACACTCACAACTTTCATGTCAAATAACATTTTCACTGTGTTGCTCTCAAGCAGCAAAACAATGGGGACCGCAAGTGGCAGGGACCAGACTTGAGTCAGCACACGTTCAGGGTTTCCAAAGGATGTCACACTGGAGCTGCAGTCACTCACTGTGAGAACAGGCTGGCCAGACAGGGAAAACTCATTCTTCAGTTTTTCCCCCCAGTCATCAAAAAATTCCTATCAATTTCTTTCTTTCTTTTTTTTTTTTTTTTTAAACACAGTTTAAATCTAGTTGATGACAGACCAGTCTGAAAAAACAAGTTCACACAGTGATGACTTCCCTAACACACACGGCAGCACAACAGTTTAATAACACGTACAGGTCAGACCATAGGAAGAGGAACATGCAGCACACAGTCTGTCAAGTTCAAACAATTCTGTATCAGCTCTTCAGGACCAAAACCTTCCCTAGACCTGGCTATAAATAGTAAGCCAGGATGTGAGTACACATGAATGAAGAGAATAGAGCCCAGACAGAAAGCAGAGTTAATTATCTCTGAATTCAGTCTAGAATAGTCATTTCTCTAAAACAACAAAGAAAACAGATATAATTTGAGTGTCTCTTTCTAAAGGAAAGATAGAAGGGGGGTTACTAAGACTATTAATCCTCTCTTGTAATGAAACTCATTTGCAACACTCATGCCCCAGAGGAGAGAACAGGTCTAAAAGTGATTGACAATTAAAAGCTGCAAAATCATGTTTGCAATTTAAATTACTGAGAGAGTGACAGAACTGGGAGGTTGTATGTTTTGGTTGTGAGTGGGAGGGTAGGCGTGTAGTTTGCTTTCCACTGTGAGAGACTGGAGGCATGGAAGACGTGCAGACAGGACTCCCATGCATGGGGATGAATGCATGCTGGCCTGGCTGCCGGAGCCCCTGACACATGCCACACAGCCAAGCAAGTGGACTAAGCACAGGTTTGACAGATGCAAGAACACAACAATGCGGAAGAGAGGCAGAGCACATCCACCTTTGTCCAACAGCAGAGCCTCATCTGTCAGCGTGCATCACTCCTATTTAAAGCCCAACAAAACGACAGCAATCGTGGAAAGAATTCCCCAGTGTCCAGGAGTAATGCAACACGGGAGATGAACACATGCCACAACACTGCAAACACGTACCTCCACAAACTGCATCATTCTTAACCAGCACGACAAATGTGCTTGCAAAAGCAGGCCCACCCAGCAAAATTTACCCCCAAATCCATTTCCAGTTCTGAGCTCTCTGCAACACATACCTTTAGCTTTTTTTCCGCCAAAACAACCAGCATCATCTTTCTTCTTCTTCTGAGAGCCTCCCGTGCTTGTAGTCTGACTGGCATCTAGTTCTTGGTACTTATCAGCTCCAGGGACCTCTTTGTGGACATGATAGGAAAGGTTCCGCATGATGCACACACAGTTCTCCACAGACTGTTACAGAGAAATGGATGTTACGGTAAGTACTGCACCCTCTTATTTGCAAAATATTATATTCTATAGCAGGGGGCTTGGGGAATTTTAAAAATGCCCACCTGCCCAGGAAAAGAAGAAATCTTTCAAGGAAGATTTAGTCAAGACCCTTAAATTAAGGTTTGTTCTTGTTCTAAAACCAATTTTATTCTTCTGAAATTCAAGAGCTTCATAAACAGTACCCATTCAAAATGAAAACTCTCTAATCAAAAAGACCACCTGATCTTACATAAAGAACACGATTCACCAAAAGATCAAACACACACCAGAAAATGATCATATAAGGATCTTATTTTAATACAAGCCTCTCTCTCATTCTTCCAACCTTTACAGTCCCCAAGGGGCCCATTTTATTAAATTTTCTCTGGGTCAAAACCTAGGCCTTGTGAGGATTTCAATGAGAACACATGTTGTCCCACAGTAATAGCAAATCCATGGCACATCGGGTTCTGACAAGAGCAGTGCTCTGTAGTTTGCAATGGAAACCACCAGGTAGTTACAAAATCCATGTCCAAAATTATCTGATTAACTGACAGGGCTTTTTAATTCCCTTGTACAGTCCATTACATGGTAGGACTTAAAAAGAAAAAAATAACCATGCTTTACAAAGCTCATTGGTGTTGTAAAGCAATAGTATGCTCTTTCTTTTTTAAAGAGGTTAAACTTATGATATTCTTCATGCATATAAATATGCCTTTAAGCACCACAGGATGGGATGATGACAAAAACAAATTAATCAAAATATGCACCTAAAAAACCAAAAAAGCCACAATGAAAGTGCTGCAGGTCTGAAGACGCATCTTAATGTCTAAGCACATCAGTCTTGACAGATGGTGCTGAATAAAGTCTTCAAAACGGGAACTGACTCCTCTGCTGATATTGTACAAAGCACAATACAACAGGACTCAATTCCGATTTGGAGACTGCACTTACAGATATCAATTAAGTAATGCAGAACAATAGCAATAATGCCGCTGACAATAACAAAGGAGCACTCCCCCCACCTGTCACAACCGTCTCATCAGCCACACAAGGTAACGCAGCAGCACCATGCTGATACCCCCTCAGCAGTACCATGGACATTGGGACAGAGATGAGAAGGTAACTACTGTATTTTCTGAGGCAAGCATAATCCCCCTCTGACACCAGGAAACAGAAGTCAGATCCCAGTGCAACACTTCAGCCTGAATTAATGCAAACATCCATCAAGTTTTAACACTCAAGTTCACCTTATTGTCTGTATCCTTCTTGCCAACTGCAGACTGTAGAGCATGAAGGAGGGCATCCACCAAGCCATCACACTCTCTTAGTCTTCTGCGTGCTTCTGCTCCATCTGAACTTACATTCCTAACAGGAGAGATTTAAAAGAAGATTTAGCCCTCTAACCTTCACCATAAAGTTGAAGGTGCATCCATTTATACTACAATTATTAAAAACTCATTACCTACTAAATCTTAGTAAAATATGGGCAATGCACACCTGCAACTCCCTGAATCTGAATGAAAACCCCCCCTTCAAGAGTGATGAAAATCAGCAAATAGGCGACAGATTCCAACAGACATCAACAGAGGATTTGCAGTCATCTTACACTGGGCAACACTCCACAGGAGGAATGCAAAGCCTTGCCCAGGGCAGAGACTCCCCGAAACTCAAGCAACAGACAGATACGCAACATATGGCATCCAGACTCAGATAATGGAGAGAGCTTTGCTTTTCACTGAACTTTTCTACATATTAGACAAACATCATTCTGTAAAAGAAGAAAATGAATTCTTCAGTGGAGTGTTTGCTACAAGACACTGGATAGAAAAGGAAGCCAAAACCCCAGCTGAGGTGCTTATTAACTGTTACTTAGGAGCTAGGCTGCCATGCAACAACTGGAACCGCCTGAAGATTTTGCAATTAAACACATTTTCTCAGTGCTCTTCTTGCTGGGGCAACTTAATATTAAGAACTTCTACAGATGAAGTCAAAGTTACTTTTTAAGTTTGAACAACTTGAAACAGGAACTCCGCAGGGCCTTTGAGGCACTGATGATGGGCAAAATCTTGTTTCAACTGAAAACAAAGTTGACTGCCTGTTGAAATGGGTGGGAACAGGGATGAGGAGCTACCTGACCTCCTTGTACTCAAAACAATGACGACTGATACCTGCCACTCACCGCTGGTGTTCTGTACAGCCTGCTTCCCTTGCCTTGTTGCTTCAGCCCCAGAGAGGCCTCTGCTGCTTCCCCTGCTTTTCAATACTTGTCCAAGAGTCCATTAAATGAAAAATGTATTTTAAAAACTACAATAGTACCTTTTTCACATCACACTGCAGAGGGTAATAGAAAGCTTCACAGTGTGCTTACCATAAAAATATACAACACACTCAAAAGAGCAATTCTATGAGCAAGACTTGGAATTACTGTCCATGTCACTCAAAGTACATAGGAAGGAAACCAACTGTATGACTGATTTGATGTAAAACAGTAAAGTACAAATCTCATTCCAGAGATTTTAAATCCCCATCCTTCAGCTGGAAAAAGCAACCTGGTTTCTTCTCAAATTCTTAGAGTCCAGTCTGTAGACAGGACTAGTGAAAGAGGATTTGTAAGGATGTTCAAATACATGCTTTCCCTGGGAAAACAAAACAGAGGAGCACTAAGTAAATGTTAAATAAAAAGTAAATACCTACCAGCATAGAAACACATCAGGCTAGGAATCCAGCCTGTTGGTATTAAAGATTCCAGAAAATGGCAGGGAACGTGCTGAGAAATCTGTTCATGCTTTAGATAAGGTTATCATTATCACCAAATAGTCTTCTTACCAACACACAAGTCTGAATGTAACATTTATATCTGCAGAACAGAGTTGGTATTCATCACCTGTAGGATACGTGAGCTGCTACTACTGTCTGTGCCATACACCAAAATTATCCTCAAGAGAAAAAGATGCATAAGTAAATAAATGCATGGCACTGCATTTGCACTATTTCAATGCAAATCATGCAGCAGTGTCCCCACTGTGCTCTCCCTAACAATCTGAAAGATAGAGTGGAGATGTGGAGAGCTTTTTCTGTTTTTTAAACGATAAAGAGAAACTTCAAAATACAAACATCAGACACATTCTTTTCTGAACATTAAAACTAGTATTTCCAAGACTATTGCTGTGTCTGCCACCTGGCTGGAAAGGGCCATCAGTTGCTGTCCCACCGTGCTGCAGATGAGGCTGAAAGGCAGAGGTTAGAGCATTGCTGCACACCTCTCTCCCGCTTCAGTTCAGCGGGTGTAAAGAGCACTTGGTTTAGAGACCCAGCGGGGGATGAAGACAACAGGTTGGGGACTTCATTTTGTATATAAAGAGAAAGCAGAACTGGAAAATTTAAAGACATCCTCCTAGTAACAATTCCACCTTTCTCTGGAAGAAGCGTGGACGTGAGGTGGAGCTGGGACAGCTCTTTCCAGCAGCCTCTGCGCACACCGCAGGGTCTCACATTGACCAGCTGAACCCTACTTTGTACTACTGTGAACAACCCTCTAATAGCTACCTGTGTATTGACAGGCTAAAAAGCAACATTAGCTCCTGGACAGTCAGTCTCAGCACCCTTGAAGACAAGGATACCTGTGACCATCACAAGCCAGAGCACTACACAGCGCTGGGGTTTCCGGGGGGCTCAGCCAGTGGCAGGTCACACGTGGGCTGAGTTAGAGCCCTGCTGTGGCAGAGCTGACAGGCAGGACACAGACCCCGCTAGACCCTAAGACCATCACTGAGGCTTTGCTGCTCAGAGTTTTCTACGCTTCCACTGATAAAAACCGACAAGGTTCTCACAAGTCTAATTTAAATACACTAGCTGTTCTATCCACCTACTCCAACAGTCAGAACACTTGCTATAAAAATCCCCTTTCACACCCACACTTTGCTTTACTACTACGAAATTTTTATTTGGATGTCAGCCAAAGGAGATTGATAAATAGTAGCTGCAGTAAATGCACTCTATTTCCAAGCGTATTTCTAGGTACTGAATGTCCCAAAGGAGGAACATACAGCATTTCAAAATCACTCCATCACTTCATGCAGAAATAGAATGAATTCCATACTTCAGTTCACATGAAATACCAGAAAGTTTAATTGCTATTAAGTTCATTGTTCTGAAAATAAGAGAGAAACAATAAAGAACTGGCCTGTGACACAAAGATAGCCTGATCCAGGCAGCACTGGTCAAAGAACCCTGTACAATGGAGTCTGGCAGCAGATAGCGGAATCAGAAATCAAGTGGAGAATATGGTAAAAAGAAAATAGGAAGAAGCCAAAGTCAAAATTAAATGAATAGAAAGATAGGGGAACTCTGCTGATGGTGATGTTAGGCAGGGAGCAGCTGTTCAACTAAGAAAAAGTGTATCAGACCTGGCCAGGAGATCCCACCTGAATTTCTGCTCCACTTAAGCATCCACTTCCCAGCCAGACCCAAGAGAGCAGCAGCAGAGCAGCCCTGGTTGCCTTGCATGTAAAACCCTCCCAGTTACTTGTATAAAGGGATTGGGTTTGTTTAGTTGGTCAAAAGCTCCAAAGAGGACATACCCCTGAAAAAGGGCTTCACAAGCTTAGTCTGTGCTCCAGGCAACACTGGCATAGAGCAAGAGATCCACAAAGCACACTGTCACATGTCTCCTACTCATGTCAGCACTGCCTGTAAGATCTCCATGCCATAAGCAGGGGCTCAACAGCCAGCAGTACAGTTTAACAAGGTACAGATGTCAAGTCCATCCCTTGTTATTTGTGGCTTTCTATATCTGAAATATCATGTAAAGCCTTTTCAGTAAGATGCTGACTGTCTACCTCCAGCATGACCTACTTGCAGGGCTGTAGTTTGCTCTCCTGTGCTGCAGAACAATGCAGAAACACACTACACAAGAATTCCATGATGCCCAGCAGCTACTTAGCCTCCAAATTATTCCAGGCTCTGCTTGCTTTATCACACATGCTTGCCGCACTGTGAAAAGAACCACAAAAATACAGAAATGAGGCAGCATTTATCTAATAAAGGATCACAGCTCACACGCCTTCCAAAGTGAACTATGTCCATTACAGTGACTGCCGGGAGCTTTGTCTGAGTCTTGCTCTTCAGCCCATCACAGCGACAGATGTTTTTGTAGATTCCCTCCACTGACAGCCAAGGAAGAAGGGACCTAGATTCATTCCTAAGTAATGACAGAAGGCAATAAGCAAGTGCACAACTTTAAATTTATACTTCAGATTTGATTGTAAAGCATTAAGGTTGCATGTAACTAGGTTATGTCTCTGCTGCTAAAATCTATGCATAATTTATTTATATTACAAGCTAAACATCAGGAACTGTCAGAAGGAACCCTAACAACTCCTCACTAGCATGAATTAAACTCTCTGCTCATCATATAAGCCCCAGGACAGCCATATGCTGTGATCCTGCACAGTATCAGTAAGCTAATTAAGGAACTGCCTTTGCTCACTCCTTTCTATTGTGTGGGGTTTTAATTTGAGTTGTTTCTTCTCCAGTCTGGGTTGGGCAGATAAGCTTCTCCCTTTTCCATGCTGCTTGCTGCCTCCAAAGCAAAGATTCACAGGCAAAATTCTGTTCAGTATTTATCTCTTTCTAAAACTATTCCTTCGCTGAAAGTCCAGTTCAAAAGTACTTGTTGCACACCAAAACACCGGCAGCATCATTAGCTCCAGTTTCTGGAGCAGCAATCTACCAAAGGCTTTACCCAGAGACACGGCAGCATCTACCCTCATCTCCTTCGTGTGGGACACAGAGGTGCTAAGCTTTGTAAGAAGTCATGTCCAGGCCTCCTTGGTTAAACAGGTGCCCCACAAAAGCATACAAAAAGACTACTTGGGACTATGATGGGGAGCACTCCAATTAAGAGGAAAAGTCATCCAAATCAGTCCTTTGTGGAGTGGGGGAGAAATGAAGCTCCATTGCTATTTGCTGATGATAAAAAAGAGAAAATAAAAAAGTCAGCACCTGAAAACTCACATTTACTTGTCTTCTCTGTTCTGCCACGGTTCAAGCAGCAAAGCTTCCCCGAGGCCAAGGGCAGCACAGCAGCAGCGTCACCTGAGCTCCACCTCCTGTGCCATCCTCTACACTAGACAGCACTTCCAGGTCAAAGATTTGCACCTAAGTGCCTTCCTTGTTCAGTCAGTTGGAGACGAAGGCTGCCTCAAGTACATGAGAGTGCAGGTAGGACAAATATTACGTGACTGTCACCATACACTATTATCATGTCTGCAGGATTTATAGCTGAATAGAGCCTGAAGGTAATTCACTTGGAAAGCTCTAATTCACAAGCACTTTTCTTCAGAGAAAAGCCAAGCATTAATCATTAATAAGAAAGGAGGGCACAAGCACCTGGCTTCGACAGCCTTTCCTCCTTCCTTTTCTCAAATTCAGCATGCCAAGATAAAGAAAAAATGGACACAAGTTATCATCAAGACACTCACCCAGTCATTTCCAGGGTGCAAAGACAGAACTTGTCTGCAGAAACAACATCACAGGTTCTATTTGACAAACTTTCTTTATTTCTTCACAGACACGCACTCCTGCTGCAGACAGCACGTGCTGTAGGTGTTTGCACACACACATGCATTCCCAAGTGTATGAAGACATCAGGACTCAAGGAGCGAGTCTGCTGCCATTAAGCAGCGTTACATATGACTGACGCGCTGTAAGTTACATCTGCGGGACAAGATGCACACGCACGTACCTTAATGCTCTCTGTCCTGCTCCAAAAAAGGCTTAAAACATTCTCACACAAAAACTCTCTTTGGCACATCCTAGGTATTAACAATCAGGCTCCTGCAGTCCTCTTTCCTCTGAAGTACATTCAAGTAAAAAGATCCTGGAGATACCTACAAACAATTTCTCATCCTGGTGGATATGTTTTCAGCTCTGAATCTACCAAGTCCTTATCTCATGTCTTCTGCATCTTCTCACTGCATCTCGCACTTACTCTTAGGTTTTGATTCCACAAGACCAAACTCCTAATTTATCCCTACAGGAGGTGTTTATTCCCAGTTGTCTCTACGATCAACCACTTCAAAATCCTTGAACTACTGCTATTTACCAACTTCAGGGGAAGGTAAGAACAGAGGTGCCCATCCCACGTTAAAGATATGAAAGTGAAGATGAGTGACTAAAGTCCAGGTCCACCCAGGCACTTAGGAGTGTGGATCTCACCAAAACCAGGAGGAGACAGGGCTATTAAAAATTAGACCACAGAAGTTTATACCATTCATCTTGCCCGGAATTATGTCAGAATAGTGGCAGAACAGCAATTAACTCCATACTTCTCAAGTCTCTTGTTACAGCTCCAGCCACCAGGCTGTCCCTTCTCTTCTCAGGAGCTGATGTTGGACAAGCTGCTATGTGCAATTTTACCTGAAGAACGCGTGTTTTAGTGGAAATCAAGTGGGTGCAGTTTGTTTGTGTTCATACACCCACGGCCAGGTCTCTGAACCCTGCAGCTATTTCGGAATGCAAATTCCTGTGTACTTGGAGAATTGACAAGAAATGCTGCAACTACAGATGGTACCCTGGAAAAAGGAGCACTCTGCATCTGTTTGCTATGCAAATTAATTCATTTAACATTTGTTGACAGCAGGTCAGTTTAGCACAGGAATCAGGCTAGAAAGTTGGCAATTTAGGGACTAAGTTCTACTCTGTCCTCTTAGAAATGAAAAAATCCAAGGGAGAATTAAAAGTAATTAGGCAGAAAACAGCAATTAAGCCCAGAATGAATTTCATTTTTAAACTATTAAAATCCTTGCTGCTTTCAGAGAACTAGGAATCACGGTGGATATCTACAGAGAAAACAAAAAAGATGTGACTGCATCAGAACTGATCCGCAGACGCAGCACTTCCCCTCTAAAGCAGAGAAGCACCTCGGAAGAAACTTGGAGATGCAGCGAAGGTCTCGGACCCTGCCTGGGTGCAGGTGAGTCAGTCTCAGCTCCATCAATCCCACAAGCAATTCAACTTCTACTCTTCTCCTAAAGGACCCACGTCTGGGTCAAAGTTTATAAAGGATGATGAAACAGCCTTGTTAAGATGCACCAAATCATTAAATTATTTAAACTGGAGGAGAATACAGTTTACAAATGAATGCTTCTGGATTGCAAATCCCAGCAGATGGGCATTTAGGGGTTTAAAGAAAAAAAAAAAGACAGTAACTAGAAGACACATTCTCCTAAAAGAATGTATGTACCTACATATCTAAAATAATAAAATAGAATGTGAAGAAACTTGTACTCCGAACGAAATAAAGGAACATCTGTGCATATTTTATGATTCTCGTAGCAAATATCTTCCTTACTTCCTCCCCAGTCCTAGTCTTCCATAACCAAAACTACACTTCAATAATTCATCTTTGATTTGTTTTTTTTACTGTTCCTGATTTCCACCATATCTGCTTCTCTCAACAGGTTCGACAGAATATAAGAATACCTTTGTTTTATAAAATTACATCCAAAGTAGTACCTATCACAAGGCTCACGATCATTTTAAGTAGTAAAATTATTACAGATATAGCAGATCCATTCATCACATTGGGTCTGCCTTTATAAGCAAAACACAGCAATGGAAGAAGAAAAATCTTTTCTTCCGATCTCAGGACAAGAATGGAGACAAAATTATCACCACCTGCACTGGTTTCTGAAAACTTCAGTGTTTCTCGGTAAAGATTACAGCAAAAGCATGCAATGAATTTCATTATCAGATCATAGCTTGCAAATTGGCTGTGTTGACAAGTCTTTATTTTGCAAAGGGAATACAGGATTCCCAAAACATATGTTTGAAGAAGTTTTTGGTAAGTCAAGTACAGAATGGGATGGCACACAGAACCCACTCATTGTGTACCAGGTGATATCAGGATTTAAAAGATCCCTTCAATGGCCACAGTCCTGGGAGAAGGTTTGACTTTAGAAAGAAACACTAAAATAAACACTGGTCTCCAAAGTCAATATAAACCTTAACCAGTTGCCTTTTCTTCCTTTGATTCCTACTGGCTATATATATATGTGGTAGCTTGGTGTGGACATCACTAAGTATCACAGGTAATCCCAGAGTTATTTAATTCACAGCAAGAGAGATAGTATTGAAAGGGCTTTCTCGATGATAACAAACTTTACTCAGTTCCTCTGATTTCCATCTTGTAAAGGACCAGGTTCAACGTTACTCAGCACTGTGCACAGGGCTTCCTCAAAGAGCAGCTCAGACAGATCCATTCCCGAGTGCAAGTCCTTTGGCCATACACACTAAAATCAACATCCAGCATCACCGACGATTTTTGTTACTTCAGAAAGTGGGCAGAAATCAGGGCTATACAAAGCCAGTAAGCTGCTTTAGCTTTGGGTAAGGGGCAAAAGAGCACATGGATCATGCCTCTTATCTTGCAAAGTTAATTCCCAAGTAAAGCAACTCCGGTGCAGATACAGACATCTGCTAAATTATTGGCCCCAATTACTGACCCTTCCGCTAAAGCATCCTTGTATCCCACGTGTACCTGCAGCACTACACTATCTGCGCTGCTAATACCAGACATTCATCCACCCTTCAGCACACGCAGGTCAAGTTAACTACGCAGGATAAAATTCACCCCGCCCGGCTCAGACCTGGACATGCCGCAGCGCCTGAACTCGCAGAGTGAGGAGAGAGAGAAATGTACAAATTACACAGAGGAAAAAAGTTATTGCTGACAAGATAGGAATGCCAAGGGAAATAAGGCGGATCAGAATTTGAAGAAGAGGTAAATAAGTGTTATGGGGTTTTAAAAAAATTTTTAATTACTTTTTTTTCAATTATTTTGAAATAAGTGTTTTCAAGGCTCCACATTATCAAAGAAGAGACCTAGATTAAGAACAAAGTAAAGATGAGAAAGCAGTGTGGGGAAAAAAAGGCAAATAATTAACTGGCGGTTCACGCTGTGAATCACCGAGTTTGAAACAAACTCACCCACATCTGTTGATAAATTTCATTAACGGAAAAAATGATACTGAAATGAATGCCATCCTGCACACGTAACGCCTGTCTTCTCCTTAGATATCTAAACTGCAAGGACATCTGAGACTTCAGAAGGTCAAAGACCTCTCAGCTGTTCAGGAAGACAATGCAGCACACACCTGAGGCTCGCTTCTGAAGGGGACAAAGCAGGCTGGCACACCATCAAGACTAATCTCCCAATTAAAGATCAAATTGGCAAACCGTTTGTAGTCTGCAATAAGCTCCATTCATAGAAAATTCAATTTCTAGGACCAGCTACTGTGTCAACAAGAGAGGAGCAGGCAAAGAGGTTTCAAACACTGACGTCTGTCAGAGAGATGGCCGCAACGACTCATTCTCTGCTGGTGTTAACTATCTTCTCTTTCCGGTGCTTTTAAAGATGAGCTGCAGAGGATTTCAACAACAATGCAAAATTATTTCCAACTGCAGTAATGGTAATTACTTTTCATATGTCCATTTTTATCCCCAGATCTGGAAGTGCTCCACAAAAGGTATGTAATATCACTAACGTAACCAGAAGTACAATCAGCTGAAAGACAGATCATACCGCACCTACTCCAGCATCTCTGTTTGTTGTCCTGGACTCACTTTATCTCACAGCAAGGAAAAGGAGACAGCAAGACAGTTCTCCTCCCTTCCTAGGCAAGGGGTTGTCTCCTTCCACGGCACAACAGAGACATGGACAACCTACCCTTTTCAGATTACCTTCCCCTGCTAGCCTGCAATCATGACTCCATTTACCTTAACCAACGACTCTCAAGCATGAAATCATCTTGCCCCACGTCTGAGTGAACCTTCAAATTTTCCACAAGGAAGCACACAGTCCCACATCACTGTGGCAGCAGAGACTATACATGAAAGGACTGAAATCCATTTCCCCCCTTCGACAACAGAAACAGTCACCGTTCACTGGCCGCTGTCCTAACGCATCTCAAGTGCATCACTTCACCACTTTTAATTACTAAAAGGACCACTATTAATTACCGAAAGTTCAAATTCTCTAATGAACATATCTCCATACTACTATGCTCCACAGTCCTCTTCATTAGCCTTAAAAACACAACGCCCAAAGTTGCACAAGCTTCTGCATGTCCCATAAAAACCAGGACCTTGCTTTAAAATTAAAAAAAACACATCCAACCAACCAACAAACACAAAACCCCCAAGGCTATCCTGGAACGGAGAAGTTCAAGTGGATCAACACACTAATAAAAATTTATGATGTGGATTAGGTTAGTCTACTAATGATCAATTTATTGTCTACACTTACTGGAGAATCTCATATTCATTCAGATAATCCTTTTATCCCCCACCATGACTAATTTCCTCTCGCAGAACAGCATTAGAAAATGAGACACTAGTAAGTAAAAACCTATGACGTCTGGAGCCTACTTAAAGGACCTTAGTTTCCAGTGGGACCGCAAATAATTTCAGTAATGGGCCCTTTCAGAACACTTTTCATTACTTTCTTCATTTGTGAGGTTACTCAGGGGAATAGTTACTGCAATATAAAGACCACAAGCTCAAGAAATAGAAATAATGAACCAACTTGTGAAGATGCATTAATCAGTAGAAAACTGACTTCAGAGCAACAGACGGTACAATGCCAAATCTTTATTAGTTTTGTTCAAAATAATTGACTTCATCATAAAGCTGAATAATCTAACAGGGCATCTCCACTATTTTATCTCAAAGAAAAGCAAAATTAAAGATGCTGTGTTTAGGGAACATTGGTTCTTTAGGTTTTTCAGACTGCATTAGGACTCCTCCTGACTCCAGCTTCTAGCATGTATGGTCCTACTCTCAAGGTGCTCTCAGAGTTGCAAATAAAATTTCTAATTAGAAAAGCCTCCTTTGCAAGGAATATTAGAAGTAGGTTCCTAAATGGTCAGTAGTTCAGGTTCTTAACTGATTTCCCATAGGCCTTTAGTCACTTTAGGTTAAAATAGGAGCACATCCATGAAAGTGTTTGTGGTTAAAACTGGATTCAAGTTTCAGGTTAAATGTAATTCCATTAAGCTGGTTTCCCAGCATCTGCAAAAAAATGCCTTTTGATAGGAGAAGGCCTAATACCAAGAAGTGAGTTCTCTAAAAACACAATTTTCAAATAAATAAAAACAGCACCATCAAGGGAAGCAGAGAAGGTATTAAAAATTTGTAGAAACAGCTGACTGATCACAGTACAACAGACAAATGGAAGTGTGATTCTCAGTACTTGTGGCACAGTTTGCATTGAATGATGCTTTTGTACTTGGCTGGGCAGTTAACCTCACCTGGGCCACCCTCCATTGTATGATACACTGCCCTGTACAGATCCACTCCCCCTAACGTGGATAAATGACTTATTCTCACACTGACCTCACTGGACTACATTTATAAGTCCTAGAACAATGGTAATCAGACTCTCACTCCACAGTACTGCCTCACCGTAAGCAACCAGAAGTGTTCTTGAAGACGGTTGTCCACTCAGCATCGCGAGGCTTGGAGTCCTCGTTCGGCTCACTCTCCCAACCGGAGTGGGGTATAATCACCTCGTTGGTAAGCGTCTGCAGGCCGTGGTTGATGATGACCATCTTCAGGGGCTCGTAGGAAGATAAGTTCCACAGGGTGCCTGCAGGAGAAACAGTGATTATTAAATAAAAAGAGAATAACTACTATTTTAAATCTCCAGATTAAATAGAATCACTAGATTCACAGAGAATCACCAGAAGGTTAAATGATAAAACTACACGAAAATGCGAAACCCTTTGGTGAGATGCCAGACCAGCACAGAGGTTAGGGGAAATTCCACCATTACTGCAACAGAAACATTTCCAAAACCACAAAAGCACTTTTATCAAGACATGGATATTGTTGAAGTCATCCAGTCCTACACCAGAGTACATAAATGTGATGTGCTGTTGGAAATTAATAGGATTTTTCTGCTATATACAAATTTAGTCACGCTTTTAAGTCTAGCTATGCCTAAAAGTAAAAATTCATCCAGAGCAGCAGACAAGTTTATTGAGCAAGCCTTAAAAACAGGGATGAATTTATGGAGGATCATTGATCCTATGCTTATCCTCTGCACAAGACAATATTTCATTCAAGACTCCTCTCTATTATTCACCTTGACATCTTCCTGTCACAGGCAATATCTGTGTTCAAATCACCTGGTGCCACAGCATACGTTTCCTCAAGGAAGCTGAGAACCAAAACTTCTCTTTCTATTTTTACCTCAATTATGAGCCAAAGTAGACAGAAGTCAAACATCAAAACAACGTAACCGAAGAACAGCCTCACGGCTGTGGAAATACCCAGTCGTAGGTACATGATCCACCTTCCCAGCAGACCTGCATCAGCATCCTGACTGCTCTTTGCGTTAGGACTACAAGAGGACTTTCACTTCAGAGACAATTTCAGCCTAGGCCCAGCCTGGCAACACTTGAGAACTACCCGTAAAACACTTGGAGGGAGCCAGATGCACGATTCTGATCTCCAAGGAAAAGTGTGAAGCCCAGCAAAATTCCAGAGAGACTGAATGGAAAACTTTGGTTCCCCAGAACACATGGGAAGTCTTTGCTAAGTGGATAAAACACTAACCTGAGGCTCCCTGTGTCACTGCAGCTGTGAATTTGTGCCTATTACAGTGCAAACTGTAGAGACTCACCTCTCAGGATACATGTCTAAAGCAAACACAGAAGAACAAAGACCCAACCTTTTGTTTCAGTCCCTTTCCATCACGCCAAGTTTTAAACCCGACAATTTCCAAACCGTACAAATGACTGGAAAAAGACTTTGGATCTATTAGATTGTCACACAGACTAACACACACTGGACGTGTTGGACCCTGCCAGGGAGCGGCAGGCGGGTGGCAGCGAGGGGTCTGCAGCCGCACAGGGACCCGTGTGCCCAGAGCCACTGCGCCTCCCTCCAACGGGCAACGGCGGCTTCTCCCGGGAACTCTGCCTCACGCTCAGGCTTCCGCTGCTACAAGCCTCAAGTGCCAAGTGCCAAACGGCCTATTTTAATATCAGAGTATCATCCATATAGGGCCATGACAGGTACCAGGTCAGGACGGGAATTTTATCTCCGTTTGAGCTGCGAGTGGCACTTCTGAGATAACCTCGAAGGGCGATGATTAGCGGAGCCTCAGAAGTCAAACACCATGGTGTCTGCTACTCAAAGTGATCTTTAAAAAATCCAGGCATCTGTTCAGACTTAGGAGACCATATTAATTAATAAAGAAGCTCTGAGGCAGACAGCAGAATGAACACCATAATGTTTCTTTCAGTATTTTTCTAAAAACATACAAAAATACTGCTTGTTTGGCCTATTGCCCTTGCTGTTCATAGACAACACACTGTATGAGATTTTTATAACCTACTTTTTCTAGTTTTCAAACAAGACTGTATAGGTAAAATATAAATTAATTTTCTCTTTGTACCCATTAGAATAAATCACCCTTTGTCTTTGCAAAACACCAAACAATGGACAACTAAAAAAAAAAAAAACAACAAAAAAACCCCAAAAAACAAAACCAAGCAGAAAATGCTAATTGGCCTCATTTTGTTGTGGAAGAAAGCCTTTACTTCTCATAACAAATTGGCTCAAAAATATACAAGAAACAAATGCAAGTCAATATTTATAATGAAACTAGAAAAACTGACATATAAGCTACCCAATTAATTTTGAATACTTCAATAGACAGTCTTTCTTTAGTTATTGCACACCAATATACCAGACTCGCTGATATAAAAATAATAATTACAATTAAATCCCTAAATGCATTGCTGGCTCAGCACTTCAAAATTCAAATGCAAAATCTGAACATCCAGCACCGAAAGAGATAGATAAATCCCAGCATTTGGCATTTGCAGGGGTCAAAAAACCACTATTAGGAGAAGATGGCGTCAACTGAGGAACCCAGGACAGCGTTCATAAGGATCATGCGTTTCTGTTCTTTTGGAACTGCAAAATATTGGAACTGGAAAGAACGTGGAGATCTAAAATCATCTGGATGTGGAAGATTAAGTTTTCAAATCTGACAGTCCTTCATATTTAAGAGCTCCGTCCTTAAAAGCACACACTTCTCTTGCACTTGAAATGAGATTCTGCCTTTTCCCCTTTCCCGGGGGAGTGACACAATGTATTATCTGTAGAGTGAACCTAGATAGGCAAATTTCAGTGCTTAAGAAGAATCAGGCAGACATATACCTAAAAAGCCAAAAATATGTATAAAATTTCCAAGAGCTCTAATATTACAGGATTGTACAAAAGTTTTCCAGTGCTCAAATCTTTTGCTTGTTTTAAGACTTAAAGGTTTGTGTCCAGATTTCAATACCTTCAACCTTAATGCGTAAAATAAAATCATCTCCAAACTCCCTCTGCTCCTGTATTCTCATTCACCAGTGGTTACTTCAAGAGACTAGATGCAGCTGGGATTCAATAGTTTTCCAACTGGATTGCAACACCAAAACCAGCACTAGCCTGCCCATCTACCACACACAATTCAGCTTTGCTGACACTAGCAACCCCATCCAGACCGAGAGAACTACCTGCCCCTACAAAAAGATCTCCTTGTACGTATCCACCCAGAGTTTTTCTTAAAAGGTTGAATGCAATTTATGCAATAAACCATTTAGGGCAAACATATTTTGACTGTCAATCTCACTGAGCAGCTACCAGCCAACAGAAGCTGACATTAAACAGAATGTCCTTCCTCCATCCTCTTTGAAGGAAAAAAAGTTCACAAGCTTTCCAATCTCATCCACCTCCCACCTCTCAAATGTTTCATAGAAAATACCAACAAACTGTGAAAAAGAAGAAAGTCTTACTATATTAAAAAAATATGCAAAAGGCTCTTCAAATTACTAAAAAAATGCCAGAACACTTAGATTTGTAATATTCTAATTGACGGTTGCATGAGGAACACCAAGATAATCCCTCTGCTGAGCAGGATTCAGTGAAGGAAAACACACAGCTCTTAAAAGAATGGTCCCAAGACAAACAGTGATGAGGCAATCTTGTGGTTCCAAAGGCAGAGAAAAAATTCAGATTCAAGGCTGGCTTCATTGGGAAAATATTCTACAAGAAGTGATACAGAAAATAAACAATGACAATACATTTTTTTCTTATTCAAAATTATGAACCAAAGAGGTCTAAGCCCAGTATCCTTTCAGCTCCTGAGAAAAATTCCTTGGAAAGGATACCACTAGTGGCAGGCATGGAAACTCTAAAAAAAAATTGAACAGATTCAGATCAGACTGTAGGCTTTTGCAGTGTGAAAGAAAAATCTAAGTTAAAAAAAATTAAAATCCTTGTAAATTTGACATCCATCTTCAAAAATCATTCCCTATCTCTATTAGCATAACACAGTAATGATCTAACAAGCTGGAAACACTGTTTTTAAAACTCTAAGTTTAATCAATTCAGATGAATAGCACTCAAGAGAAATCAAGTCACTAACACAGCAGCATAAGGGAAATGAAGTTATTTAAATTTTCCATGCACTTTAGGACTAGAGAAGGAAGATGAACTATTGCTTTTCAGAAGATGATCATAATCATGATCCATCTTTATTTTATTCATGAACACTATTTGCAATATACATACATATTTCTAACTATAGCAATTACCTCTACTCTTTCAGCATGTTAAGCAGGGACAACAGCTACAAGTTTTTATTTCAGAAGTAGATTATTGTAAAAATACATTAAAAATTACTATAAGCTAAACATAGCTATACAATTTATGTAATATTAAAGTGATTAGGGCCACAGCCATAATTTCCTAATTCTCCACCTCCTTGGAGTTGTGAAAAGATTTCTAAGAAATTGTGGCAGAACACACAGATGCTACTATATTCTGAAATCCAAGGAAAATCTGTTCCTGCTGTGCTTGCTTACTTGCAAAATCCAATGTCACCAAGAAATTAGATGAAGAAGTTGTTTAATCCTTTATCTATGGTCCACACTAAATCATTTAGTATTTGGGAAAATAAAGCGCTCTGCGTTGCATTGATTGAGGGCTGCTTGTCGCATGTTGGTTCCATACGCATTTGTTTGACAGACTTGTTTGCATCATTCCAAGTCCTGAAGATGGGAGCTGTGCTTCTTCCAGTTAAGTAGCGATCAAGTTGAAATGCTCAACGTGAACTACTGTGTCACAGAACACATTGTGAAAAGGGACCTTCTTCTGACAAGCCTTCTCATGGAAAACAGGAGGAGTAAGCTCATCTGTAATCAGAAAGTTCAAGATAGCGTGGTACTTCAAAGAGAAGTTCATGTCTGATCAGCTTGACAGGAATGCCCAGAAGGTGTGAATTCTGAGGAAATTCATCAATCTGCAAGTTTTATTACAGTATTAGATCAAAATGTTTCCTCTGCAGAACATTTTGGAGGTCAATCGTTTTTCAATTAAAACCAGGTTGGCAACATACAGCATCAGGAAAACCACGTTCTGCACCACTTAAAATTAGTGCGATGTCGTTAAACAACAGAATTACTTTCAATGTTCTTACAAAGAACAAAATCACTCATTAAAGCTTCCAACCTCCAATTGATTTTCAGTGAATGTAACAGATTTCTGGTCTTGCGTATCTGATGGGAACATTTCCTCCACACACACCCCTTATCACTCAAGATAAAATTCTGCCGCTTTCCCAATCAGAACAGACTTAATTCCTTATCAGCTTAATCCTCATTTGTCTCCATTTCTCAAGAAAATGATCCACTGAAAGTTCAGTACTACAGCTCCAAGACTAGAAAGGGATGTCAGGGAGAATTCTACAGAATATTTCTCATCACAACTCTACTCACGATTTTCTTACAGACATTATAACAGTTAACTCAAGCTTTTCTCAGTACAGTAGATGGGAGACATTTTGTAACTCCACACTTTAAAAAGAAAGAAAAGTGAGACCTGTGCTTATTTTGTAACTGTATCTTCGGTTTTGAAGGTATTTTTACATGCCTCATGTATCTGTCTTACCTTGAGGGACCTCATGTTTTGGTGCCGTTTGGAAATATGTCTGGTAAAACAGACATGGCATTAACCCAGAACAAGTCCTCAAATTCTGCTAAAACCAGTGTTATCTGAAAAAAGAAAAAAAGCTACAGACCTGTTTAATCTGGCAGTAGTGTTGTATCAGTATACTCAGCTTGCTTCCAAAATTGCACAGCAATACGTTTGTCTAACTTGCGTTTTCCAAAACACATATTCTGGGAAGTAGTCAAGCGAACGTGCTTCTGATACATCAAGTTTCACTCATTCAGCACTGAAGTTCGACTCCTTTCTCATGCTCCCCTCCCACTGCATCCACCTCTTACCCATTTTTAACATGCTGGTGTGGCTATTTTCCCCACTCCATTAACCCTCTGCCCAGACCAGCTGGCCAGCTTGATTCATACTGTTCCGGACAGCTGTGGTGCTGTGTCAGATCACCAAGTTAAGGAGAGGCCACAGAGCTGTACTGAAGCCAATGGCTGGCTTTCAAATTAGATTAGAATAATGGTCTCTTTTGCCAGAAAGCATCCTCTTCAGCTGTAAATAATGTGTCTCATTGTGTGCTCCCATGTACCTCCTGTCCTGTAGGCAGGGTCCCGCACCCAGAGAAGAAAAATGCCAAGACTGGACATGCTCTTGAATTTGGACATCTGAATTATTTACATTTCTTTAAATAATTTAAATCTCTTTGGAAAGCAGGATTATTCTATAATTCATCCACATCTTGGACAAGCAGCTAACGATTACTATTCAGCTTTCGAAAAGCAGCCAGTATTGGGTTAAAGAAACCTCAAAACGGAAAAGTCAGTGTGTCATACCAAACTTGAATTTGCAGGCTGTTAAAAGAAATAAACAAACAAACCCTGCATGCTCTTGTCTTTCTCCCGTTTTTTTTTTGCCTTGCTGCAAAAGTCCCCAGAGATTTCACTGCAGACGGAATGAAAGCCTTTCATGGCAAAGGCAGGCTTTGGTTTATCACTAGGGAAAAGCACCCGGATAGAAAGTCAAGATTTCTACCACGACAACGTCAGAACTGGAATCTGAATTTTTGAGGCTGCAAAACACAGTCCTTTTGTAGCAGCCCTGGCTGAATGCTCCCTCTGCACTTCAAGTTGGTTCTTGTTTCTCTCCGCTGACTTCTGGAGCTCATTTTTCGACTAGACAATTCCCCATTATCAGCCGAGGCTTTGAACACCGACTGCAAGCACACCAGCATCAGTCACAGAGGCATTGCTGGAATACTCTTCTCTTCTGTATTGATGCTTGAATGTCTCACACCGGATCTGGTGATATCATTTAGAAGTGGAATGAAATTATTCCTGGTTAGGTGGAGATTAAATGCACATCATCTGTTGCTGGACATCTGTTTAGGTTAATGCCCTCAGTATTCCTGGTGCTTCTCAGTAAGGAGAAATAAAGAGCTTTAAATAGCAAAAACCAAAGTGGAATAAAAATATTACATTTAATTAGCAGGAGCTACTGTCAAGTAAAATGCATTTGAACTGTAAAACTAATTAATCAAATGGAAATCAAAGCAATCGCCATTTAGAGTGAAAAGGGAAAACATCCAGCTTGTTTTTGCCATCTCAGAAGTGACTGATTACCACTTAGCATTATAATGATATTCCTTCAGAGTAAATTATAGACTGGCTTCTTCTTTCTTGAATCTAAAGAAATAAATTTATTCCTTCTCAGCACCCCAGAAATGAGTTTTGAGTAAACTAGAACAGTAGATAAACAGATATTCTGTATTAAAAAAAAAATTAAGTCAGCCATCATACTAAATTAGTATAACAAATGGAATATAAATACTACCTGCAGAGTTTCCACGTTAAGAGAGAAAGCACAGACAACCATCAAAGCACGACCAACACATACTACTTAGAGGTTCTTTGACAAAACAGACAGCTCTCCTTTACCAGCTCAATGGAAAAGGACTGGAAAAATATCCCTGTTAGTTTCTACACTCTATTTTTAGACCCAGTTTGATAAATAACCCATAATTGCTGGGAAGAACAGTTGGAACACCCAAGGCCGCTCTTCATCCCAGAGAATTACGACTACCAGTCAAAACTTGGAGAGCCTACTATAATTTCTTTTTAGGTGATTATAGGATTATGATGTTTACTTCTAATAGCTTAATCCACATCTGCAACAGGGTCTGCCTGGAGAATCCAACACTGACAAACAGTTTTAACCCTGGACCCGTTTTTGCACTCGCAAAACTTTCTGAAAAAAATCTGTTCTGGCACTGAAATTCATTGCAACTGCCCTGGTTTCCATCCAAACATCCCCTGCTGCTTCTGAGAAGAGAAAGGGAAATCCATTTCACTCCTCATGAGTTATGGGAGACTGAAGAACAATATATTTCTCCTGAGTTTAAGAGCTGACATACTTTTCCACCCTTTTCCACTTAATAGCTGAACTTTGGAACTTGGCATACACTTTATTACTCTCTTTGGACGACGTCCAAGACTAAGTTCAAATAAAAAACAGGTTAAATAATGGAGTTATAAGAGATTGAAAACTCCCTGCAAAGTGTGCACGAACTCAGTAACTTCAAAATTTAATTCTCCCTTTTCCAATTATCGCCACAAGCAACCCTTGCATCCAGAGCATCTCAACCACAGACTCTACACTCCTTAAAATTTGAGTTTTCCAGTCCAGAAGTGATGCAACTTTACATACAGCCTCAGAGTCCCCAGCATCGGGGGCTGGAAGTGCTCCCGAGGAGACCGACTGTTCCATCAATACGGAGTGGTGGGAACATGGCGGCAGGAGTGTTTTATGAGAGATTAACAAGGAAAGTTTTAGATTAGCATATCGTACCTCATGATTATAACACACTGAGGGCAAGCACACTACAAATTACCTGTCAATGAAGTTACTATAACTCATTTAAGCTTCAGTAACTCAACCACATGCTTCATCCAGGAAGCATCATCCGTCTCTCAGCAGCCAGGGAAACCCGAGTGTGCTACATACGCTGATGATCTCTGTTTCCTCCTGCAGGGCACGTTCGTGTTAGGCTCTCTCACACCATGAATGTGGTGCTGCTAAAGAACAGCTGCAGCCAGCAACCTAAACTTTCCTTCTCTGGTCTCCAGAAATTCTTGTACCTGAAGCTGAAAAGACTCCTCTAAAGAATAATGAATCAAAGAAACTACAGACACTGACCTGTAATTAGCTCTCTGACTTCCATGTCATTAGTTTTTCGCAATAGCCTGATCAACGCAGGGATCCCATCACAGTTCTTTATAGCCACCTTGTTTTCATTATCCTTCCCATAGGAGATGTTTCTGAGAGCCCCACAGGCTTTGCGATGGACCTCTGGCTTTGGATGATCAAGCAGACCCACCAAGATGGGTATCCCTTTAAGGTGCCTCACGTCCTTTTTGATTTTATCATTCTCGTAGCACAAGTGCTGCAAGTAGGCTGCGGCGTTAGACTTGACGGGATCGATGGGGTGGCTGAGCATGGCAATCACTTCAGGGAGGTCAGGGTCCCTCCACCTGGGGTCTTTACGAATGCTGTCAATAGAGGGGGAGCGCTTCCCCAGACGGTCAATACTGGCCATGCTTCCTCTCTCTGGCTGTGCCAGCGGCGCTGCGTAGCCACCGTGAAGGTAAGGTATCCTCTCTTCAACCATCTCTGTCTCAATGGGGTCATCGTAGCTCCTGTGAGAAGCAACAGTCCCAAGAAAAAGAAAGGGGGAGGAAAAAAAAAAAAAGCACATTTAAACATTCTGTACCTCTGAGTCAGTGAGGAGATTTCAGCTATGTGCAAACCTTTTATTACCACAAACACCATTAGGGGCAGCATATTTACACTTTCAAATAATTTATTTGTAGTAACTCGAAAATTAACCATAGCTGAGCACTCAGCAGTGATGGGACTGCAGCACAGTGTTTGCTTGGCTAGCAATGAAATGATGACAGGAACCGCAAGCCATCAAACAGATTGCTTTCATTTTGGTCACTTAGCAGAACAATTATGAGAGAGCTGGATTGCATTTAGTAGGAAACACTGAGCTTCATTAATGCTGCTGCTTCTGTAACAAACAAAAACTCTAATTAAAGGCTTTCAAGGCCTGGGCAGGGACCACAGACACTTTTCAGCACGTCTGAGAAGTTCCACGACATTTCCATGCTGATGCTCACACAAGTACACTGAACTCGATACACATAACAACGCCAAAGATGATGGAAAACCTAACTCCTGGATCCAAGCATGCAACAAAAGTCTGTCTTGTACAGAACTGTGCGGAATACAGGCAAGAGGCTGACGGTCAAGAGACCTGGCTCCAGCTTTTAACACCAGAATAATTTGTTGGATATCCAAAAAGTCCAGTACTTTGAGCTTTCCTCCCCAGATCAGCAACTAACCTGGACGTTAGACATTCTTAAGATCCTCTACAGCACTAGAATGAATGGAACCCATCTTGTTGTGCCATAATTCACCATGTGTAACTGAAGTAGTAAGTCACAACCAGCTCACACACCTATTTAGGTACTACTGTCCTAGTTCAAACACAGAGCAAAGTTACCATCAACAGAGCTGAAAATATTCTAACATCCTCAAACTACAAATGCCAGTCACCTTAAAAAAAACCAAAAAAACCAAAAAAAAAACCACCCAGTATTTGACAAATACTTCTTTAACAACCACTGCTGCAACTATCATCTCCAACCTTCAGTAAAAAATCCTCCCCCTCCAATCACTCCCTCCAACTAGCTGCTAAAGACAGAACATTTCGGCAAAAGATTGTAAGGAAAGGCATTTACAACTTCAGATGTTTTTTTCAAGATTCATTAATACACTTCATCCCTCATCCAGGCTTTCACCTTTCGTCCTCCAAAACCTGCACAGATTGTGCAGGGGAGCTTCAGTGCATGTGTGGTGCTGCAGCCATCCGTGAGATAATACTTCAAAGTACAAAAAGAAGAAGAGAAGTACAAAAGGAAACCTGAAGCTTGCGTGCAGTGACCCACTGGTCACAAATTCTTCAGTTTTGTATGTGAATAAACCCACACGGAAATAAGGCAGCTTGCACCCCACAGTCATGAGCTCCCACGAACACCCTCACCTTGGCAATCTATCCCCTCCCAGGCTTTGCCCCAAAGGTTCCCAGCAGCTCCCCAGCCTGGCTGAGAAGGATGAAGAGCAGAGGTGACCCACGGGAGAGCTGAATCAAAGTTCCCATTAATCCCATTATTTTAAACTTCAAGTACGGATGATCTTTCTTCTTCATCCTCTCTTCCCTCTAATACTACTCTTAATAGACGTTAACTTAAACTGACTTTTTCTATATACTCCCCCCCAACAGCAGCAGCTTTTTGCCTTTTCTGTTTTTCTCCTGGAGAGATTAGCTGCTATCTCAGTCCTGTAGTTATCGCAGTCAAGGAAGTAGTTTTAATTACCACAAAATGATTCTTAAAAACTTTCATTTTAAGCACTGACTAATGTTAGTGAACAATTTCTGATGTCATGCTGAGGGAAGTATAGACCATCAGAACTCAGAAAGAAAACAGAGCTTGCTGCTATCCTACAGGGACCACTAATTAAACCAGACTCTGGGGAGGAGAGCAACCGGAGGCGGAGACTGAACTTAGTCTTGTACAATTAACGCTTTTAATGTTAAAAGCTCCTCAACTGACTTTAAGTTGCTTTAATTGCTGCTCTAAACCATAAGCTGAATGAAAGGACAAAAGTGGGCCAGCATCCAAAACTCAGAATGAATCTGAAGAAATCCTTTTATCGATGCAGTTATGTGTGTATGTATAATTCAGTACCTGCTCTACACAGTCATTTGCAGTGGCTGGACAGCCATTGTGTCCTCTGTAACAGAACAAAGCTGTTGCCATCATTCCAAGAAGAAAGTAACTACATTGAAAAGATTTACTTCTGTGCACATGCACAGGGCAGAAGTAATAACAAAACCCTTTAACTGGTCTTCAAATTTTGACATATGCAATTTTGGGACAATCAGCATTAAAACTAAAACAAAAACATTTCTCAAATTCATCCTCATGTTCAATTCTTATTGACTGTGTAAGAGAAAAGTATCAGAAGATTAATTTTAATAATTGCTCTGCACAGCTGTTGCTTGCTGGAGCTGGTAACTCGCAATTCAGCACGTCTCGGTCCTATGAGCTGCCCACAAGATAACCGTACACCACTGCAATTATACCCGCACAATTAAGTTTCTCTCTCCTTCTCATCCATACAAATACACAAAGATAATCATTACCTTGGGATGCAGTTTGTTTGCATTATTTCCATGAAGCCTTTTGAACAGAACCACACAGATGGGCCCATCTTCCTCCCGCTGTGTCCCCTCCCCTGTGCCACACACAGCTCCTTGCTTTCATTACATTTGCCCAAAATAAACCTTCAGGGTTAGGACTTGAAATTGCAACACCATCATCACAAGAGAGCACCACTAACTCCTGTATCAACAGCACTTTTTTTAAATTGTCCATCACCAATTATTAAATGTGAACACCTGAAGTAAAAAAAAATGATCAATTAAGAAAAAAAAAAATCACATCCCAACTTGCAACTTGTTCTAACACAGTGTGCTGGTTTTGGCAGAGATAGAATTACTTTTCTCCATAGTCGCTGCTATGGGGCTGTGCGTTGGATTTGCACTGGAAACAGTGCTGATAACACAGGGATGTTCTTGTCATTGCTGAGCAGCGCTCACACAGAGCCAAGGCCTTTGCTGCTCCTCATCACCGTTTGCAGCTGGTGCCTGCTTAGGATAAAAGACCAGAAAGACTTGGGATTTCAGTAGTGAACGTTTTAGCCAACACTGAAGAAGAAATCTAAAGACTTTGCAGAATGAGGTCCTACTTTTGCCAGCCTGTGTTCCCTGATAGGAGGATGCACAAGAGGATTCGAAACTGGACTGAATCCTCTGCTGAGACAAATCTGAGTTATGTGCCATACGGTTAAAACCCCGAAATCCCCTTGACTGGAACACCTAGAAGCTGCTAATGGACGAGCTGACTCAGGTTGCTGCCTGCCACACAAAACTCAGCCTTCCATCAGTCTCCTGCTACCAAAAGATCAACATGTTGAGATCAAACTCATGCTAAGGAGAGGCCTTGGAAAAAATAAAACTTTTTCCAAACATTTAATGTAAAATCTGGCTTGTTGCCTGGTAACAATAATTTGGACCACAAAGTGACCACCAAATACAGTCTGTCTCTTAGATCAGGCTTCTGACATAGAAAATTTAACAGCAGAAAACTGTTTTGTTGTTGATTTAGTCAGCACTAAAAATTCATATCCTGTCTGGTCTGGAACAGTAACACTGGCCATAGCTGCTCCAGAGTTTTTAGGGAAAAAAAAATCCCATGAATGTTAGTACAAGTGCAAACTATAGTGACCTACTCTGGAAAGAAACTGCCACAGTGACAAGAAATGAGAAGCCGAACAGAAGATAATTTTAAAAACCAAGATGAATTATGACTTCCCATTTTTTCCTGCTCATTGTGTTATAACTTCAACTTAACGATTAAAAAAATATTCAAATAATAGTGGAGATGTTTTTTGTGAACAAAAAATATTCAGTGCTTCCTGCTTCTCTTTCAAAAAGGACTGCACATAAAACACCCAGCAACGCCAAAAGACTACATATATTTAAAGACTATAATAAATGTACTAACAAAGGCAACCTACCAAATGAAGGAAAAAAGGGGCATAAAACCAATTAAAGATGTGTAAATATCTTCACAAGTTTGAACAATATTCAATCAGTATTATAGACCTCAAATGCCTTTCTCTCACCCCCATTTATTACACAACTGAGTTAAACCAAACCAAAGCACATGCTGAGGAAAAGAACATTAAGTGCCAGTTATTCTTCTTGAAACAAATAACGCATCTTACAGCAGAGACTCAGTATGAAAAGAAAACAAGGAACAAACTCAGCCACAAGCACTGAAGAGCCAACAGAGTGACTATTTGCCTTTGTGCACTGATCTGGATTTGTAGATGTTTGTGAGGAGGCACATTTTTCCCCAATTTAAACTAAGTAGCTTAAAATGAGGCTGGTGATGACAGGACAGCACAACAGATATTTATCTCTGTGATCAAATGGAGCAGGCAAGGGATGGAAAGAACAATCGGTACCTGCAATCCCTTGTCTAGGATCTCACCTCCAGCACTACTGGGTTCCCTCCTTATCACATGGGGTGACATTCACTACCCCAGATTCAGATGAGAAACCTCCATTCAGTCCTCTCAAATAAAACAGCATCAAAACAAGGAACCAGCAGTAAGGACCTTTATTTTTACCTTTAAACTACTAACAAATGAGAGCAGCACTTACTGGGAAGAAAATGAGAGAATAACTCAAGTTTGCACAGCGAGTGAGCCAACAGAAGTATTCCGCTCGTGACACAATGAAGATGCCCAAGCTGACAGTCAGCGTTATGCAGAAAAGCTTCTTACAATGTTGTTACACCTACTCTACACATACAGACTTTTTGAAATCAAAAGTGCCATCAATTTATCACATTCATTGAATCACTTTCACAAGGAATAACTTGTTTTAAAAAACCTAGAGGAATAATCAAGCAGTGATCACCCTCACCTAGCACAAAGCACTATTTGTTGTCTTTAGTTTCTTGCAGATCAGAAGCATATCTGAAACGCAGGTTTATTGAATTGTTCAAGTATTTCTTTGAAATGTCAAAAAGTAACTACTTATGAGGAGGCCCCCATACAATCTTCTTATGTTCTCACCAGCTAAAGTTTGCTGCCACAGTCAGGCTAATTACTTGTCAAAGCCTCTTGATCATACTAAATATGGAAAAAACTCACAACAAAAGAAATGTAAAACAAAAACTGTGAATTGGTCCTATCCAAACTGCAAGGAACAATAAATCAAAGAGATGTTTAAAAAAAAAAACACAAAAAACTTTAAAAATGCAAATGGGTAGGTTCTAAGAAAACATTTAATTATTCATCGTGCATACAGTTTGAAAAACGTTAATAAAAATTTAAAAGCACTGCTGCCTGACTGTTTTTAACGAGAACTGTAAACTTGCTTAGATGCAGGGGAACACCAATTAAAGTTTGGTAGATTGAGCAGTGTTTTGGCACCCACAGACTGCAGGTATTCCCTTTAGCCCCATAAAACTTTGATGTGGTTCCACTGGTTGGTAAGCTTGCAAGATCAAAGATGTCACAAGGGACTTAGCAGGGGTTCTGGGAGATATGCCTGGATACCTTTTCTCTTTTTTTTTTTTTTTTTTTTTTTTTTAATATAGATGACAATTTGCAGATGCTTGATTCCATTTAGCTTTAAAATAAATGTTCAGAAATGTGAAGGAAGATAAAGCTATGAAAGTATGAATGAAAGCGTGAATGACATAACATCTCCCAGGTGCTCCAAGAGAAGAGGAGGAAAGGTCTGCCCAGACCACACTGACAACTGCTGATGGAGTGACGCGTTTGGCCAGAAAGCATTAAGTCTAAAAACCACCTACACACACAGACACAGGTGGGTTCCAGACTCTCTTTATAGCTCTGGAGACTATAAATTAAAAGGAAAACAAGGAGAACTAAATCCATATCATAACATGAATCATGAGGATATGACTTCATGCAGGCACATGCAAAAGATCGTTACACTACTTGGAAAATGAAGTATACAAGTTTTTCAGGTTCATACTCAGAAGATGACTTTCAATTCAATCGTTGAACTGACTCTCTTCTCAAGCTTGTTTGGTTTTTGTTTTTTTTCCTCCAAATGTAAGAGCTGTTAGCTGGAGCCCAGCGTAAACAACTAATATCAGAAAATATGGCATAAAATAGAACATCCCTTGGAAAAGGAACTGAACCAGAAGTAATTTGTGACTGGTCACTTTAGTCACATTAAGTGCAACACAGACGCTCTTACCTCCCCTTTATAGAGGCACAGGACGAAACAATGATCTAGTCTTAGAAAATGCTGAAGTACTTCAGTGAGGTTCAGCACAACTTGTTCACGCAGCTGATGGTGTGCACTAGCACAGGATCAGGAGCTGAGGCTGTCAAACACCTCACAAGACAGCTTTACAGAACAAGGCATCCCTTCACCACCAGGTACCAGCTCGGCTGCAACCCCAACCAGCTGTTCAAAATTTTTGCTTGGCAGATGTGCAGATAAGCAGACCTGTCAGAAGTCATACAGATTACAAATCTTTTTTTTTTTTTTTGCCATGCTAGTGTGGAATGGCTCTAGGACAACACAAAGCAGTCAAAACTCTTTTTGAGGAAAATAAGCCCTCTTCTGTGAGATCATCTCTTTCTTTCTAAATTCAACCTAAACTAAGCAGTCCCAAAACACAGCGAATGTGGTTAATGAGCACTACCCTCACTCCCTTCTGCATGTCATGGGTGTTTTGCAGGTATTTATGGGCTAATGAAATGATGGGTTCTACCTTTTTTCTGTCAAGTAATTCCAGAACTTACCAGACCATTAAGAGTTCAAACGTACATACTCAACTATGCAAAACCGCTGCAGTCAGCATTTAAAAAAAAAAAAAAAATTACCTTCCTTTGTGAGGTCTTCCTCTTTCTGGCACGCCTGCAGATGTCCTCCGGTTCACAGTGGAATAATCAGGATCCAGTTCATATCCTTCATCATCTACTCCAAGGCTGCGGTTATCATCTTCCAGTCCATAGGGCTCTGGTTGGAAGCGTTCTGGCTGGGAGCGGTTCAAGTCAACATTGCTACCCACTGGCACCTGAGGCTGGGCAACAGGACCATAGTTATCCCTTCTGCTTGGCAAAGTGAAGCTACCATCATCTGGCCGGTAGCTGTTTCCTGGCATGTAGGCATAGCGAGGACGGTAGTTGACACCACGAGACAAGCTGCCGTAGTTATCAGATAGATCTCCATAACCATCGTGACCAATATAAGGGCGATACTGGCTGTCGTGGCTTTCAGGGTAAGAATCGTTGTAGTTGTTGTAAGATCTGGTTAATGTGGATGATGCTTGCGGTGTGATGTACCGCTCCCCGTTCTTCATGTACCTTCTGTCTATTGAATCCGTGTAGCTGCCCATGGGAGACGAGCCATCCATTGACGGCAGGCCATCGGGCCCAAGTGGCACCTGACGCACTGTTCTGGTGGTGACTGTTTTGACCATTTTGGTAACCTGTGAAGAAGTAGCGAATAAATATGTTAATTTTCTCCTTGCTGCACAATGTGATGAGACATATGGGGAGCTAGAACAGTAAAACAGGGAGAGAGCACCACAAAACATACTACAGTGATGTACCCGTTGGATGGCAACACTGGTGTACTCCTGAGTTCACCTGTTAGGTTTAGGATTTAACAGAGGAAAAGTATTTCTATAGAAAGCTGAACAGATGAGTCACAGAGCCAGAGTTAAGTGTATTCTGGTGCTCTTACTACCAAATCCAAAACACTGCAGCCCTGTGACAGTGCATGGAAGCAGCGTAAATCATTATGCCAGTTCAAATCTGCCGAAAATGTTTTAATGAGTCATCTCTCCTAGAGCAGACTTACGATGTTGAGCCACAGCCTGTCCTCCCACAGTAAGCACCAGTACCACACCACATTCTCCAGTTTGACATAAATGTGGTTATGTGCTCCTGCCTGATCTGGATCAAGCTCGTACCGCTGTGTACCTTGATGCAGCTCAGATGTGGCAGTAGTATTTAAGAAACTATGATCTCAAACAGAGAAGTTTCAAGCTTAGACAGCACAACTACCTTCTCTTTTAAGATACGCTTACAACATACGAGCCAACAGGTAATTAGTGTCTTTCCATTAGTTTGATGACTAACGAATTTGCAATAATGAACACTAACACCACACAGCTTTTGCAGCTGCAACTACCCTAAACATACTGGGCTACACAAGCTCATTAAAAAAAGTTAAAGAAATATCTGCACAAAAAATACATCTTTATCTTTTCCTCCTGTAAATCACATTTCATTTAAACACGATAGAATTAAACTATTTCACATAACTGAGACAATCTGGAAATAGTCAGTGTCCAGAGGGCACTTGCGTTCAAGGTTTCTTGCTAAAGGGTAGGAACAGAGAGTCCCTAAGAGTTTCTAAGAACATTCTGCCTTCATGGGAAAAGTCTGCCAATCTGTGTAAGACAGTACCGGACAAAAGCCACTACTATTTACAAACTAGCAAAAGATCTTCTGTTTTGGTCGGTATCTGGGGTCCATCAACTTCTGTCCTATCTTCCAGAATGACCAGCAAAAGCTTTTTTGGGGACAATACAAAGTCCAGCAGAAGCCAATCTATCCTTGGTTACCCTAACCCTAATAAAGTCACTTTAACCTATAAAAGTTACCCTAACCCTCGTAAATGCTGACTTTCAGCCCTTTGGAAAAAAACGCAACCAAACAACACACCCACAAAGATGAGAGGGAGAATCAGCCCAGCAGAGTGTTACACGCAGGGAGGAGAGGAACACAACATGGCGTTAAGAGGTGTTTTGGGTTTCTAAAGGATACAGAGGTAAATAAGCATCAGGAAACAACACTTCTCCTCATGTAAGCTGCAGAATGAAATGTGTACATCCAGAGAAACAGTAACCATAACATGTATGCCTGGATTGCTCAGTGGGTCTGAAGCCCAAATAGATATTTTGACCTATAGCCTCTGATTTAAACATTTAGATTGGCACTAGATTAGCCAAGCTGCTGCTAAACAAAATAATTAGAGTACATCTCTTGAAGTGGCTCCAGACATGTCCTCCAGCCAGATGTTTTCACACAGAAACCCCAAATAGAAAAAAATTCACCCAAACAGCTTTTTTTTCCTAGAGACATCTGTTATCAAATGATACTTCAGCCTAATGAAGAAATGAAATCCTGCAAGACTGAAAGCAGCACGAATGCCTCTCCACCAACAGCATAATTTAACAGCATCACGATGCTGAATAAAGCACAGCCAGGTACCAACAGGACCTCGGCATCTAATTTGGGCCAGAGCCAAAAGAATTTTCCTCTTCAACCCAAAGGGATTTCCTTAGCAAGTAAATGTCAGGAAAGATGCTGGCTTCCATACCTCCAAATCTTTTTTTTTTTTTTAAGCACACATTTGAATAACTAAAATAAAAGAAACTAGAAACTAAACATTTATTTCATGACGCAGATTCCAAACACGGTTTTTGCTTATTACCTGCACACAATACTTCTACTTTCCACTCAGTTATCAGCATGACTGCTGTCGTGGCATTTATAACACCAGACAGCATTGAGAGAAGAAGGAGAGTTGGCGTAGTGCACAGTAGCTCTTTGTAAAGCGGACAGACACAAGGCAACACAGCTCAGTGTTCTCCTACTGAAGTCCAAAACAAAAGTTTTATTGAAAGTAATAAATTCATAAGTGATCTTCTAAGAGTAGAAAAAGCAAAATTTCTCAGGCTGGAAATATGTGAGTTTTGCAAAATGCTGGGCCTTTGCATTCTTGAATTTGGGAACCACTAGCAGGAACAACAGGAAGTCAGGTAGTGTTTCATGGATTTGACACATCAGAAATTGATACTTTTGCCCAGGAAGGAAGGAAGGAAGCAGTAGCTTTCTAGATAGCAAGAAGAGCAGTCACAGAACCTCCCAAAGTCCTTTCCTTCAACACTATTCAGCAGGAGCTCAATATTTTAAATGTAATTTCAAGTTTTGCTTTTCAAGACATATGTTGCTATGCATGCATAGTTTGTCATGTGTAATTTCTCATGAAGTTGTCAAGATCAGACAATCCAAGGTACCTAATACACCGCACGTGGCTGTGGCAACAGCATGAAAGGAACAAGCTTTGACCTGCAGGGTCCTCGGACAAAGGCTTTGCAGAGGTGGCATCGCTGCTGTATGTCCTCACCCAGCATTCCTACTGACAGTTCTCTCTTGCTCATTTTTGACTCTTTTTCTTGAGAATCATTGTTATTGTCAGACTGGATGAGGTAACATAACACAGAAATATTACAGCAAGGACAACTGTCTACAATACTCCGTACATGTACAGAAGAGACAAAGCAGAATTTCAGAACACCTTGAAAATCAATTCCCAGACAATTTGTGACTTAACAGTTACACTCAATGAGTTTTTCGCTATGCTCTGGCACTCTACCGAGTATCTGCAGTTTGTTTTTTTTTAAATGTGACCAACACCGAACACAGGAGATTGATCTACAATTTTTTCCCAATTTGCCTTATTTCCTCTCTCCAAGCCCAGCAGAGACACGTTTTCAAAGGCTGTGGCTAGTCGAAAAGACACACTGAGCATCAGCCAGCACATGTAAGAACAGGTTTACAGTGTCAGCACAGCTTCAACTCCATCACTTGCTGAATGCTGCCCCTATTAACAAGTGGAAAGAATCAGGACAATCAAAACCCCTTATCAGACAAATAAAAGGAAACATTTCACTCAAGCATTACAGTGCACATCTCTTACAGCATAAAAGCATTCAGCAATGCTGAAGGTGTTGTGGTGGGGGAATCAGACCGAGTCTTTTTACATTTTGAGAGAGAGGGAGTATTTGTACTCATACCTCATTTGTCAGGGGGAGGCATTGAGATAAAAGATTTATCATGTGATAAACAGACTTTGTTGCCTACAGGACAATAAAGGGAAGCTTTTTGGAAGCAATTAGCCAGCACACAGAGGAAGGTCCATTTATTAGGTTTCCAAGCAAAAAAAAATACCCCAACAAAACAAACATCTTTATTTCAGGAAATCCAGCTCAAGGGAATGTTTCATTTATATTTCTTAAAAGAATACAAGCAGTCTCGAGCAGCTGACAGCACACTAATCTTCTCTCCCAACATTTTTGTGGTTTCCTTAATACTGATGCATTAGGCAGAGAGAAGGAAGCCATGCCAAATGGGAGTCCCAGCAGACTGCCTTATCTGACAGACACCTGATCCTCCAGATGCACCTCGTCTAGAGAAAGATTTATTAGCACGGACTCCTCACTACAGATATGCTCTAATGAAAAATTTAGAGCTACAAGTTACTTTGAGAAAGTGTAATTGGACTGCCTCTGTTTACTTTCCATCTGTAAAGAAAACCTATTTAAAGAGGGTTTTTTAGCCTGATTACATATCAAAGGTGATCAATTGTTTCAACAGGACAAGACCAAAGCTTCAGCTTACTTCCCTATGAAGAGGCTGACTATGCTTAAAAGATATTTGCCATTCTTTATTCCCTGTGAACTATAGTACGGTTTCAACCACAGTACAGAAAGTTCCACAGTAAAAAACGTTCCAATATATCAACTTATTCAGGCCCTCTGCAACAAAGATCCGATGGTACTGCAAACCGGTGCTTCCATTGCTGTTCCCTCCACCCCAGAACACAACTACGTTTCAGGTTCACTGACCCTACCATTGTTCTCCCCTCCAGCTAACAATCATTTTGTTAAATAATTCCCCTACTGGAACCCATGACAATGTTTTCACTAATTCTGTTTCTGGAAATACATTTGCCAACAGACCACAAAGGAAATATTCCCCCATTTGAAGCAGCTTCCATATTTTCCTGTCCTTCATCCTTCTATTTGTCTGAAGGATGGGAGAACAAAGAGGAAAACATCCAGTGATTTGACTTACTGGATGCATGTGCAGATGGTACAACTAGATCCCCCAAAGAGCACAACACTGAGAGGAGGGAAGACAGTACTCAGATTTCAGATTAAATAGCCATCATGGTCAGACACAGTCATCTTAACCAGTACCTCTAATTTTGCTTTCCATTTTGTTATTGAGGTCGGTTTTGTTTTGCCCTTTTTTTAATAAATTAAGTAGATTATAAAAGCTGACAGGACTAAAGATTTTGCTGAAACTATGTCATAAAACAAAAAAAAACATGAGAAGGAATGTGTGAGGATAAAAGCATTCTGACATTTCTGAGAGCTTATTTTGTAACTATGGACTGTAAAAATTAATCAGCCCAAGCAGGCTGAAGCTATTACCTTTCTATTAAATGCTGTGTAAGAACTCACCCTGTAGGTTTTCAAAACAACAGCTCAAATTTCTCCCCTTCAATTTTAAGCTGTGTTTCACATTCTCAAAGGGCCCTGAACTTCACCTGAAATCCATTCCTGCTCTATTACCTAATTCCCTTGAATTTTCTGCAAAGTTTCAAAGAACTGCATCTCAGGGTACCTGGCACCGCCGCAATCACAAGCACGTTCCCATTGCTGGTGCTAGGAAGCGGGAGCAGCAGCTAATCGCTGTTGGGAAAGATCTGGCCTCGCTGAGTGTTGGAAAGCACAAGGCAAATGGATGGACTGGAAATGAAACAACTTTGCATACAGACTGATTTCACAGTTTGTTATCATAAAACATAATTTTCAACTAATAAAATAAAATCTCTGCAATCTTTTAGCATTTCAAAGATAAAAGATGCCCAAAGAAAGAAAAAAAGCAAATATTAACACAAGCAGACACACATCTAACTTGCTTCACTGGGTTCTCTTGGGCCACTTACCAACAGGCTCCCTGAAACACGCGGCAGTGCTCCAGCTGACAGGCAAGGAGCGCTGGTCTGTCCCCAAGGTGACTTTCACTGTTTTAGCATGATAGGTATTTGGCTTCCAGAGCGATTATAAAGTTGAAATTAAGTATTACCTGCCACATCCTTCGTGCAGTGAATGTTATGCAGGGTCTTAGTCAATACAGTACTAAGAGAGTAACAGTTTGGGGAAAATTACTCAGATATCTCATTTTGAAATGGCAAATGCTCTCTATTTAAAATGTGTCAAATGTTAAATTCTATTATGCTTTCGTCCTGCTTCACTGCTACACACATCTTCAAAAATGTGGGGAAAAGCACAGCAAACCTGTCAATGCTTGTGGATCAAGGTTGTTTACTTAATACACTATTGAAGAGAATAACCTCTATTAATTATGGTTTTAAAACAACCAGGGGGAAAAAAATAAAGGAACAGCAGCAGTGATGTTTACAGCTTTTTCTGTGCTTCAGACCAAGAGGGGGAATTTCAGAGGCATCACTCACCAGCAAGCTAAAGATTCATATGATTTAGCAAAAATAAATGAGGATTTCTTTGGAAGAATCCAAAAATGCACACTGAGTGGCATTAGACTGACTAATCCCCACATAAGCTACCCAGCAAAGAAAGCATACATTTGGAAAATATCTCTGGTCTCTGGCTCTTAAAACAAACATGACCTGTGTGATTTACTCTGTCAGAGGAAGCATCTCCTACTGTCACTCTTTTTGCAAGATAAATATGCTGGAGATTGTGACTGGCACTGTTCAGTAGAGCCTCCTAGTTACAGAGGTAACAAAAATAGGTTCTAAACCCTTCTTCAGAGAAGTCTAGAGCAAGCCCAGCACTGCCGAGCATAAAAACCTTTTTTTGTGTGTTGTGCTAACTACCTTCACTTAGCTGATTGATCAAGAAAAAAAAAACAAACCTGAGCAAAAACCTAACCCCGCCTAGCATTTAATCAACACAGTGTGACTATCTCAACTTGAAACACTACCCTTACTAAGGAACAGATTAGATATTACTGAAAATAGCTGTGAGGATTCCCACCAGAGGAGGCGTTGCTCCTTTTCACGGATAAGAAGTACATGCACACTGAAGCAACGCCAGATTGATGGAGTCTCTTGGGTGGGGTGTTGTTTTTTTTTACTTTTATCTACATCTGGGAAGGAACAGGCAGAGACACGGAACTGCAGTTTCTGGGCTCAAAAGAGATCCTGCTGCACAGTGCATGCCCAGCGGACATGTTTCCCAGAGAAACACCTTTCACTGTTGTCATCTGAGCAGCAAGGTCAGAGTTTTGCCACTGCACAGAGATACCAGGAAACTTACTTTTCTCTGTAAGGCTCTCACATATAACAGCATGACCTATAAAAGCACTATGATGATACCTATTAGAAGTGATAGTAAGTCGATGCCAATTAACTCCAGGACAATTATCTGATGCCACTAAAACCCAGTGACAACACTTTTCATTTTCACACTCCCTACCAAAACAAAAAGTTGAAGACCAATGTGATTAAAAAAAAACCTAACCTCAGGTTCATATCTAAGAGCTGTAAAATCTATGCCATATTATCACAGCAAGGAAAAGTCAAACCAAAACCATTTCAGAGACAACCACCTCAGCAAAGGCACAGCACCTCTCCTGGCACGGCAGGGCTCAGCCAGCCCCACCTGTTTCGACATTTCAGAATCGCTGTTCTCAACAACTGGATTTTTTTTTAAAGTGTTAGTCTTTTCAGCCATGAAATACTAGGAAACACCTCCATGAACACATAAGTTGAAGTCCGTGGCATTATCTGAAAAAGCACGAGCGCAGAGCAAGACAGCCCCGTGCCCTCCCCCCATTCTGGCCACACTGCAGTGCCGGGAAGGAGGTACAGCAGGAGGAGAAAGCCTTGCTCTGTGAAACCAAACAGTAGCTCCAGGGCTGCTGTTTTCTCAGTTGTCTTTTCCCATATGCAGCTACAATGCCTGTTTTGGAGATGCCATTGTCCTTTTCTGCAGGAAGATGGAAAAATAGCAGGAACACCACACTCGGGAGAAAAATCACACCTTTTACACTATGCCAAACACGCAGCTTTATCAGAGGCATGACTATTTCAGACAAACTATTTCATTCCATGTGGTCTTGTTATCTAGGGACCACTGCATGGCCTCTCCTCTATTTTTACAGTCATAGCTATTATTTTATCCCCTTACATAGCTGCACTTACAGTTTCCTAAAACTACGCACTACTACTAGTGCATATACAGAGGTGTCCGTCACCACTGGAATTTTATTGCTTTCTGCCTGTAAGTAACTGTTGTTGTTGTTGCCACTAGAAAGAAAATAGCTTTTTTTTCAAATATGTCACAGATTAAATCCATTAGGTTAACTGAAGAGCTAATAAAACAAACAAATTAAAAAATCCCCAAATTTTTATTTTTATTTTAAGACTCTCATCTCCTTCCAACAATGAGAAAATAGGCCAGTTATATTTATCTCCTAGCTAACTGCAGCAAACATAAAAACAGATACTCAGTTTGTAGCAATGTGTGTAGGCCCACCAACCTCAGGAAATCAATGTTCATTTCATCAACTCCAACCTGAGGATCTGATGTCCTGAACAGACATCTTAGAGGTCTGTAATTTGGGAACACCAGTAAAAATAAATCCTGATTTATGCAGTGACCTCTGTTCAACTCCTTGTTACACAGAAAACAGTTGGACAGTCCCTCGAATCACCCTTAATCTTTCACAACACCAAAACCTAATAAAGATGTTAGCTCAACTTCCAAGACCCAAATGTCAAAGTAGATTAGTGTTCCAGTGGCACCTGAAAGCCTTGAAGGCAGGCAGCCATGAATATACGGCACCTTCTCAGCAGAGATTGCAAAATTATCTTACACCAGGGAACAAAAAGACATCAGGAAAATTAGAACATATGCAACACTTGTCATTCAGGAGAACTTGAGGTACAGGCCACTGGAGAACACACCCAGCCTTCCCTGTGCATCAGGAGTAAAATTCCATTCACAAGATTGTTGCAGAATTTAAATGCTGGGGTGTTATTTAAATAGGATGTTTCTTGTTCTAAAGGACAAACACGACTGCACATTGTTATTACAGATCATAACCAATTTGAAGACATATTTCCAAGCACATCTTCCTCAGCTGCATAACTAATTTACTCCAGGCCCTACCAACTCGTCCAACTCTTGTATCACTGTATCTGCTTGCAGGGCGATGCTGCAACAGTTCCAGTAAAATAAAGTGAACCTTGAAAGAATGAATAATCTGAGAAGTGGTTCTGGTGTTTCTGTTTGGTTAACCTGGATAATCTCTACTGTTCAGTTCACAGCTCCATGAACAGCTGTATCAGCACAGCTAATAAGGAGCAAAGCGGACAGAGGCAACATCGAAGCAGCCCTGAACTCTGCTGGCAAACAGAACATTCAAAATCAGAGGATCACAACGGCATGATGGTCACCACCCATGCCACTCCTTGCTATTTTTATTGCATGATTGGTTGGTATTTTGCCATTTTCCTCACTGGTTATTAACCTCTCACCTTGGTTTCAGTTCTCCTTGTGGTTCCATCTTCAGAAGTGACAATAGACACATGGGAAGTGGGAGTGCCTGGGTCTTCCTCCACAGTAACTGTCTCTTCCACCATTTCTTGAGGCTCTTGCATCATTGCTATGGATGTCTGGTTACTGGGGCTTTGTTCCTAAAGAAGCAGATAAAAAAAAATTAACTTCTCACTGTGACCACCATGGTAGAATAATTATTCTATTGATTCCAGCTTTCTCAACTGAAAAACACATTTTACTTAACAACTTGCAAGGAGAGATTCAGAGAAAGAAGCATTTACTGTCTCAAGAAAGCACGCTGCAACGATGCTGGCGTAGCTGAGTTCAGCTCAGTAAATGGAAATTACGTGAAGCACCTATCAAAGACTTCATATTTATAGGCAACATACTACAGACTAAGAGACTACTACCTTATATTTAAACCTGCTTTAAGCTTTCTCTTCAACACCCAGTGTAGGAGTGGAATTTTTGCCTGCAAAACCATTCCTTCTGTTCTGCAGTGAACAGAACCATTGGCTTTCAGAACAGTTCATCTTACAGATCATTAAAAGTTTATTTCCATTTGATAAAATACACTGAGTTGCAGACCACAGAAGGCTATAAAATATCAAGACCTACTATTAAACTGACACCTTTCTCAAACTGTCCAAAGCAGTGATAATTTTTAAAAAGGGATAGCTAGAGCTCAATAGCCGAATTATGTGAAATGCTAGCCTTCTGACATCTTCCCTTCGCTGAAGGGAATCTAACTGGCTGTAAGCTTATTTAAAATTTATAACAGATAGAAAACATAAAGAAACACTAAACAGAAAGAAAGTAGATTAAAGGCCAGTTCTTGCAGGGATGCTGCCCAAAGAGAACATTTCTGCTTCGCACCAGCACCAATGCCTGAACTTTCCTTTTTCTCCTGCAATTGTGTCTCGGCACAGAAGACAGAGCAGCTCCCCTTTGGTAGATGAATGTATTTCAGAAGTTTCACAGCAAGTGGCCAATAAAGAACCAGCTTACATACTGAGAAATAAGACTTCTCCCCAGCGTTATGAATCCTCAACTACGTAAAATGAAACAGCAGACTGTTCAATTCATTATATGCCCTGAAGGTATCAGGCTACACAAGCCTCAAAGCCAAAGCATGGCTTCTATTTACACATCTCGTCAAACAGGCACACAAAGAACACCCTTTATTAAGGAATAGATATATACACACACACGCAAACACACACACACAAATATACACACACAGACGCTTTTTTTTAATTACAGAAAAAGAGAAGGAACAACATGGGGCCCTCAATTGCAAAGTAAATACACTTCCCCTGAAGAAAACACTGTGGGCAAACTGAGTGCACTTTTTCACATCACAGCAAAACAAAATGATGGGGATGAAACTGTTGCTGTGCACGTACTGAGTCTAATTACATAAAGGTTTAAATATTCTCTACCTGTGACAGGCTTCATCACTGGGGAACACTATTTTGTAACATTTTCTTCAGAAAAAATGCACTTCATCCCAGTGATGAACTGTGGATTGTCCCCTTTGCTGTGCCACACTTTGTGCAAGCCCTAAAGGACAGGATCCTTCCAAGTGACTTGACGCTACTGAGCGGGAGCAGGGCACTGAGGTCTCATTAAGCTCCACAGGGAAAAGCGTCTTTTTATCCTTGGGTGATCTGTTATCTCCCTTGAAACAAGCAGAGATGCCTCTGTTCAGTTTCCTTTATTTATAGCTGTATTCTGACATTCTGGAACCTGGACATCAGTAAGGAAGCCACTTTCATTCTCAGGTAAGCGCTAATATTAACCAAGAGTAACAATAAGCCTCAGGCAATCATCTCAGTCAAAATGCAACATGGACAGCCTTCAGAGAGCACACACCTGGACCACCAGACCTGACAGCAACAGGCATTACTCCCATTTCTATTGAAGCCACAGAACAACTCGGGCTAAAGAATCAATCAACAAGAATAAGGTTTCTGAAATCCTAAAGAAAATCCCTCCTTTCAGTCTGCAGTACTGAACCATGACAGCCGATAACTCGGGAGACGCACTGCATGCTCTGTGGTAGGGTTCAGATGTCAGAGTGTGTCTTCTGTCCACAGCTTCAGAAGGGAAACTAGCTCCTGGGACAGATGCACTAATCTCTTCACATTTTTCTTGAAAATACTATATTCTAACTGCAACTCCCTTCTCCCCACCCCACAGTAAAGCCTCCCTCTAAACAGAAGAATTTACACAGTATTGCAATAAAGACTCAGAACTTCTACTGATCTTCACGCAACCCCAGACTTGCCAACAGCAAAGAAACCAGTTACAGGTAGAGATTTTTTCCATTACATCTTGCCCCTGTAAACCTCCTCCTCATCCCCAAGGCACTGAATGCCGAAACTGCTTCAAGGTGGGACCTTCTCACTGCCTTCACACCCTTATGTACACACACACATCTCATCCATCATCCTTATTTCTAGCCGCATCTTGAGGCGACTGCATGAATTTTTGTCTCTTTGTTCCCCTCTAGATTCTTCAGAGTCAAACTCTGCTTTGTGATAATAAACCCGAGGAGATGGAAGGTGAAAAAGTATTTTACTTTTTGAGCTTTTGCACAACTTTATGAAAAAAATAAAGTCTCCCTTTGTATTCAGACTGCCTGTGGGCAAAGGAAACCTTTAAAGCTGGGCACTTAAACATGAGCGAATTGCAAACTAGAGCATATTGACTTTAAATGAGCACTGCGCTAGTTTTTATCCTCTGGCTGCTTCTAAAATGAAGATTCAGAGATAGGGTACAGATCTGCATTCCTACAAGAGACAACTATTGTTAGCAAGAGACAGTCCTAAGCATCTGAAAGAATAAAAGCCTACAAAGTCCAAGGTACATATTCCAACACAGACAACTAGGCAGACTGCATCTTCTTGTGTCTTCCTTCGTATTATGTGAGCTACTGAGGAATGCAGTGAGCAAAGAGGACAGCATATCATCCAGCTTACTCTTCCCTGAATTAGCTTAAGGAGGTGGATCTTTGATCTCCAAAACCTGTATTTTCTCCACATCGCTAACTTGGAGTTGTCACAAGCTAACATTAATGTAGAAAAGATGCAAAGATTTTGTTATCTGTTTGTAGCTTCTATCATTAAGGATTTCAGGTCATCACAAATTGCAGAAACTGGGACACATTACCCCTTTCAACCACCTCCCTTTGTGCTCAGCTTCTAAGTCAGTATTTAGGCTGCTCATTTCCTAAATACATCTCAGCATCTCAGATTCCAAACATTTGGCAGGTAAGCCTAATTATTCAAAGTAAAACACAAGTTGCCAGATAGAGCTGGAACATGACACCCCTAATGAATAATCCTACCAAGCAGTTCCCTGCCTGCTAGGGGCAGGTAATTCCAGTTTAGAACAACACACTCTCATTCATTTACCTCGCTGGGGGCTTTCAAAGCAAAACAACCAGACAATTCCTCCTTCCCTGTCACACTAGCCAAGACCCTGGGGTCCTTCCTCTACCATCAAACAAGAGGGTGTTCCCCAGCACAATAGGGATGTGCAGTGCCACTGCAACCACTGCCATCAGCTGAGCATCTGGGAAAACCAAATCCGAAGGGAGCTTTTTTTAGTTCTCTTCAATGGGAGACTGGCAGGATCCTTTACAGTTCCTGCAGGTTGGCTCCCTCCTCCCCCAGGACCCCTTCCCTTTGAAACACTCGAGGCACAACAGCTAAACTACGGAAATCACGTCACAGGGATCACCAGGGGCCAGCAGCTCCCTGAGGGACATGGTGCTGAGAGGGACCCTTTGGATGGCTGGGCAGAGGCCTCACTGGCCAGGGCCCACCTTCCGTAGCACCTGAGCGAGGTGAGCAGGACAGACCTGAGATGGCAACACCAAGTTGAGAACAGATTCCAACCCAGCTACTGCATGGGGTGTCAGTAGTCATGGCTTTCCTCCCCGCTTTGAGTACCAAATGAATCCTACCCTGTTGATCTGTTCTTGCATCTCCAGCGTGCTTTAAAAATGCCAAGCTATTTAAAAAAGCAAAACAACCACCAATTTATCCCCAGCCTGTAAAAGTTAAGTGGAGATGAAACAGCTAAAGACCTTGTAAAATAAGCAAGAATCGTAAAATAACAGTAATTCTTGTTTTGTTAAAAAACAGAGTGATTTACCATTTAGGGCACATCTCTCCTAGGGCTTATTTTGCATTAGAATACCATAGCTTCTGTAATCAACAGCATTTCCATTCCTAGAGTTATATTTCCATCCAAGCAGCTATTTTATATCTTTTTTAATAAAAGAATAACCTCCCTCAGGAGGATCAGACATCCAACTTTAAAACAGTAAACAAAGTTCTTTATTCTCTGCCTATGGAACAATTTAAAACAGTCTGGAAATAATATAAAATTGCAGGAGATTATTACTTCCACTAAAACAGCCCCTCTTCAAAAACACTGAAAACATGTACATCAAATCATCGTTCTCCCAGAGATACTCTTTGTTCAGTAGAATGCAGTGCAGGCTATTCAGGCTACTGCTTACTCCAGGCTACTGTCAGATACCAAATTTGAAGGGTTTTGCAAAGCACAAAGGCTGGATTCTCCACCAGTGGACATACTTGTCCTCAGTCGACCCCAGCACAGACAAAGCTCAAGTGTATCAACTCCTGTGAAACACATTACAAGTCCGGGCATAATTAATGGCATTGGACAACAATGCTAATTGAATTAAGTGCGGATTCTCTCTCCTCCTACTACTCTGTTTAAATTACTCGTTAAGGCTTCAACCTCAGCAAAGCATGAGATTATCTGTAAGTGCAAAGCAGGCAAACACCGGTTTTATCAGAGTCAAGGCTCACGCTGATGTTCTGCCCCACTCGTCTCCTTCCCACTTAGGTCTGCACCTCCAGCTCAGTCACGTCCTCAAGCTCGTTATCTGTTGAAGGTACACAGAGGCGAAAGGGAGACAAAACAGGCAAGTCTGCAGGAACACATCCACTCAACAAGTCTATCTTGAGATCTGCATCAGATTGGTATCCCAATGGGACATCAAAGAGAAAAAAAAATAATTGGTGGAGCTTGTTAACTTGGTATATTTCTCCAGCAAGAGATCCAGCTCCCCAGCAGCTGAAGACTCTCCAACCCGATTACTATCACATCCTCCTGCCGTGTCAGAGCTCCCTTTATTTCACCACAGCCTGAAGATCCCTGCTGTGCTCTCTGCCCTGGATTTGTCCAGAGAGCTTTTTGTGCACGTCAGCAGCACAACAGCTGGAATCCAAACTAACCAGCACACGCTCATCATGGAGCCAGTATCACCTGCGAGGCAGCTGCAGAGGAGACCCTCTTACTCTTTTTAGGTTGTTCTTCAGGAACAGAAGAAAAGTGAGCCCTCACATCCACTCACACTACTGCAAGGCAGGGCACCTTCCGGAAGCACACAGAGGCTCGGTGTTTGAGGACTGCCACGTGCTGCACTCTTCCAGTTCAAGGAACACAGCAAGGTCCAGGTCTGCAGCACCAAGCCCAGGTGCTCAGTCACACCTCTCCAGGGAAACACCACTGTGATGCTGACACGGTATTCACGCAGAATGGCTCTGGAACAACCGAAAGCACACGGGCTGGTCTGTGCTGAAACCTAGGCAGCGTGTTAACGCTGGAAAGAGAGTCTGCAAGACAGGCAGGGATTTTCATATGGGAATACATAAATATCTACTTCGCTGCAGATAAACTGATGTCCACTTAGTAAGTCTACTACTCTGGTTAAATGTCATGTGAAAAAAATGCAGTTTATGTATATATCTATAAATATATATATATATATGCATGTATATATACAATGGATTCGGCTCCCTTCAATGTGAACCCAAGCGCATTAACCTCTGCCAAGCTTCAAGCTCTCTGCTGGAGCTCTCACACAAGCTCTGCCCCGAGGCTGGTCAGCTCAGAACTTAAGGAAAACGTTAGCCCTGAATGAGAGCAGGCTGTCCTGGCATGGGTACCAGCATGAGTTCAGCACATACCACAATGCACTGACTGTTTCCTGACCACTCACACACTTCCTTTGTCCTTTAGAAACACACACGACAAGCGACTAACGTATAATGCCAAGAGCTTTTAAAGCACCAAGGTTAAAAAGGAACGTTTCAGCGATTGAAAACAAGCCCTCAACTACAGAAGTTTTGAAAAGTGACAAAGAGCAGCCCTTTTGCCAAGCAGGCATGGTAATTCACCATCTGAAGGCATCACACCTTTCAGGGAAAGCAAGAGGCGGAGGTGAAGGAGAAGGAATCAAAACCCAGACAAGGCCTGCAGTGGTAATATTCACCCCTGAAGTCCTGCAAGACACACTGGGGTTCTGTTCAGCCACGCGGTAACTGCCCATCAACAGGGAAATCCACAGTGCTTGCCCAATGGTCAACAAAGAGGGCTTTTATGCTATTTTAAACAATCTGAAGTGTCTCAGTTAATGGAAGACCGGGCAATTGGCCCTCAACTATTTCTAATTGACTGGAATGACGGATGAAGTTAAAGGGAGAGCTGACCCACTGAACTTCTCCATACAAAGCTAGAAAACTGAAGGAGATTCTAAACAGTTTATAAGAACAAGGAGTGGGAGAGGCAGAATCCCAGGGGCCTTGCTCCTCTCAACCTGCTGTTCAGTTGTTTCAGATGAAGGAAAACAAAGAGCTTCAACTCAGAGCAACAAACAACAAAAAATACAGGGGAAGGCCTAAACAAATAGTGTATTTTTCCCATGCTCTCCTCCCCTTTCTCCAGCAGCTACTTAGCTCTGCTGTGCAAGCTGGTCCTTTGAATCAGAAAGGGCAATTTGTCACTTTGACAAGTAAAGACATCTCTCGGGGCTATGTATTGCCTCACCCCGCTTTGCGGATTGACCGGGTGTTACCCAAGGATGCCAAGACATTACATCTCAGTCAACTTCAACAGATGTGATAACATATACTTAAAACTTATGTGTTAATCAGTCCCACTACACTAAAGACAACGCTCAGCAAACCACGTACTCACACTGATTTTTCAGAACAAAACAATTACTAATAGCTTTCATACTACAAAAGCGCAATACTGCTGCAATGAGATAGAGTTGATCTAAACAGCTCCTAGGAGGGAAGAGTGAGGACACACATCTTCCAGGCAGAGAAGCAGGTACATAATAGGTTCAAATTCGTGGCACCTCTTTTTAGGCAGCTTAGTGAGGTATTTAAATGCACAATAACTTAATTCTTCCTCTTCAGTCAAAGAGAGGAATAGGAGCTTCAGAGAACAGTTCAGATCTCGCAGACTAAATCACCTCCTTGGTCATATCCAGCTCTTGCCACCGATTCTGCAGGGAAATGACATTAAGCACTTAAAGCATTAAAGCTGGGGGATGAATCCAGGAGTCAGAGCCTCAGTGTAGGAAGCCTGTGGCAGAACCCAGAACTGGACAGGGGTATCACAATTCATCATCCAGTCCCGCAGCCACAAGCCATTTTTCTCCCCCAGTGGTTCAGCAAGATCAAGCAGCAAAACAGAAGCATAAGCCATTATTTTTAATATAAAAATTGCAAAAGTAAAAGAAGAAAGAACACCTGGCACACCCAGGGTTAGAGCTAGCCCTACTTGTAGCTGTCAACAGCATGGCTAGTGTCTATCTGGAAAGTTTGCCCCTAGGAAACCATACTAAACCAGCAGGAAATAGGGGACAGTTTCTCACCACGATACAGAGAGTTCCCGTGACTTGCCAGACTACCTCCCACAGACAAACACAACGCAAATCTGCAGGCCTTATTTCTGACCAAACCCAGAACAGATATGACTTGCTTCCTTTCTGGAGTCTTTCAGATGAACCAACCAAGGCTATATTAGGGAGATCTTCAGTGGGATGAGGTTACATCATGGATTACAATTTTCCAGCAAGCCTTCTCCTTCATCTCCACCTGCTGCCTCTACAATGTCAGCATTAAGGGTGGTGTGGGATGACTCATTCGTACGTTCCTTTCTGCAGGACACACATTAAGCTTTCACTTCTGCTTGGTCCCACAGAGTTCGGGTCATAAATTAAACTGACGCATGTATTACCAGATATCAAGTCCACAAACATACACGCACAAAGGAGTCAGAAGTACAAGCTAGGTCTAAACCAAAAAAGAACCATCAGTTTGTCAGAGTACAGCAGCAAGTTTCTTTATGCAGTCCACGTGTGCCAGACTACCCCAGGCACTTAAACACATCACTACTGCGTTAAACCAAAATCTGCCAGAGCCAGCCCGTCAGTTTAACGCTAGCACACGCACGCCTACTTGCATTGCTACAAAACTACCTTAGAGAATTGCTTTTTTAACTTCAAGGCAGATGTAAACCATCTCTGCATTCTTTGAATTATAACCAAGACTGGAACATTATTTGGGTGTCCTAGCAGCCGTATCAGTGTTAAATTTAACTAATCTCCACAGCCACCCACAAACTTGCTTGTAGCGCTCAACTGTGCAACAAAAACACCTTTTGTGGCAAAACACATGGTCATAACACAAAAAGAAAAAAAAAAGCTTTTATAATCTTAAGGTAGACAGAATAAACTGATCCCTGATAGATTTTTAAGCCTGCATTCCAAGAAAGCTGTTTCTTAAATAAATTATTTCTCATTCTAGGGAATACAAAGTGATTGACAATAAATCTAACACCTGTCTCACAAGGAATGTGCCTGCCAATGCCTCCTACTATTAAGCACCAAAGCAGGTTTGCTTGGCACCAAGACAGCAGGACTGCTTGAGTCCAAACAGCTCCCCAAGAGACCATCCACGTTAAATCACATTCTAATTCTTCCCTCTGCATCTCCCCCCTCCCTCCCAGCTCCACACCAAAAGCCACTGCCTAAACAAAACACGGCAGAAAACGTGTGAACTGCCTCTAAGGGAGGCTTGGCTCTCAATATTATGTAACCCCAGAGAGGAAAAATGTGACAGCAGGAAAGAAACTGTGCGGGAGGTCTCTGGATGACTAGAAGTCTATTTGAACACCAAAAGACACAAACAAGCCAACAAAGCCAGAGGTCGCTCCATCTGCTGTAAATTTTCCAAATGGAAGAGATTCCAGCAGAAAGACAATTTTCCCAAGCATGATGCAGTTGCTGTGCTATTTCAGCTGCCCAAGAGATTTCACCAACAGCTTTTTTTTTCCCCAGTAGTTAATTTACTTCACACATTCTCTGTGCACTTCAGACGACTGAGCTTACCACTGCCACTTGTACACGGGCAGACCTCACAGAGACTAGAAAGACAGCAGGCAGACTCACCAGTGTTAAAGTAGCAATAAACAGTAGAAAGAGAGAGAAAAAAAAAGATGAAAGATACCACTTGGATATTAGAGCAAATGCCGAATAAGACAATGTCATCATCTCTATCCAGCATCCCCACAGTCACTACTGGGACAACCCGTTCAGCTCTCCTACCCACAGCTGGGGACGGATGCGGTGCACTGCAGTGGGCTCAGAGCACAGCTAACGAACAGCCAAAGAGAAGGATCAGAAAAGTTCTCTCATCCCGCCCTAAGGTCCAAACTATTCACTTCAAAGAGAAGGTCAAGGGGTGTTCAAGTGCCTGAAGGTGTAAGGGAAAGACGATAGAGAACCCTTCAGTCTCACGGATAAAGGTTTAACTAGTTCCAATGTCAGGAAGCTGAGGGCTGACAAGACACACACATTTGGTTTTAATTTTTCGACAGCAAGTGTGAACGGTGCAAGTAAGAAAAACATAAATTCTCCTAACCACTTAACAGGTTGGACCTATTTATTTTTAGGAACCATGTTCCTATTTAATCAGAGCCTGATTACAGAGAGGTGCTCATGTGCCTGCATGCAAGTACTCTGTCTTGACTGCTGCATTGCTCTGAAGATTTTTTCAGTCCAAGAACAAATTATTTAAAGCTTGTGAAGGACTCCCCCCTAGCTCACCCCCAGCTAATTATAATTAAATGCAATAAAGAGATTTCTGTCAGCCAGGGGAGAGGCTAATGAAGGGTCCCCATTCAGCAATGGTTTTGGTTTAAGGAGCTCCCTCTTCTGAGCTCCTCAGTGAGCCACGGTGAACCTTCTTCTCTGCTGGCTCAGCCAGCAAACCAGAGCATGGTGTCAACTGAGAAACCACCGTCACCAAGGAATAACTGCCTGTCCCATCCCCCAGCCTTTGCTATCTACAGCACAGCTCCCAAAACCCGTTGTGCCCGCATAACCGAGATGGCTGTGTGATAGTAGGAACTAGGGACAGAAGCGGGGGGGAAGATGAAGACCATTTATTCAGCCACTGTCACCTAAAAAATTCATGGGAAACCACTGGGTCCACTCAGTGTACAATAAGGATGCTAAATATCGACAGTCAGGCCGTGCAGCAAGGACTGCTATTACTGCATGATGAGCATGAATCTCAGAAAGGAAAACTCATTTAAACTAAGGTGGAAGTCACTTGCCCAGAGGTAAGTATCTTCACTAGTAAAGTAAAATAGCTCTCAATTTCTTAGTTAAATGTGTTTGGCCTTTTTTTCGTTTTATATCAGCTCTGGCTAAGTGTTCCATATGCTTGCTGGAAACAGGCATCTTTCTGTGACCACCCCTACTGGCACCATGTATACAGTCAGCACTTCTGGATTAAAGCATCCGAGTTGTAAAATCCAATAGCATCTGCCAATCACCCAATTATTTACATAGTATCTTTTTATTATTATTTCCGATGTGCTTTTGTTTGGCACTTCACAATGGAATTCAAACATGATTAAGACAAGACACAGCCCTACAGCCAGCAATCTAAGTCACTTTCAAATAGGTTCTCAGAGGGCTTTTCAGAGAGACATTTCTCAATTAAACATACACAGATAACAACAAGAGATCATGCAGGATGAAATTACAAACTTGCTATTAACGAGCATCATTCAGAAAACTAGACTCATTCTCTGAATGCTGTACCTGCCTGCAGTTGACAAGACAAGCTGCAAGATTGCTGTTTCAACCCAGGGACACGACAGCTGTGTTTCAGCTCCCATTCCTTGCTGTTGTTTTATGTCAGGAAAGGTGTTACGGTTTTGACCCTGGACCAAAAGGGGAATCTTCAATTTTTCCAGAGGAGCCCTGCCAAGCTGAAGCTGCAAACGGGATACGGTGTGTTAGTGAACTGCTAGCCAGCTTGCTTGTACCCCGTCCAGAACTCTTCGAAGCGCCTCATTCCCTACGTACGCCCTGGTAGCAGTGACTACCTCGCTTTCACACAAACCAGCATGCTGTGTTCGTCTCCCTTTGTTATTTAGGATTGTACGGGATATGCCATTTTCATCCATTCTGGCAGAATATGCGGCATCCAAGTAGACAGCCTTCCCTTCTCTGCTTTATATAAAAGGAACTGCTTCCGTAAGACCTACCTCCAGTACTAAAATTTCGGCAGAAATAAACTGGTTCTTACAGCAAAACCCCCATGAGTGCAATGGAGGAACAAAGTTCCCCGTAAAGCATTAGCAGTCCTTGTATCATCTACACACGCAGCTGTCTCCATCAGAGTTCAAATGAAGTTCTTTATTTTTCTTCCAGCTCTTCAAAGAATCAATGAATAAACAGCTAGTCATCCCATCCACTTTTTTTAAACACTTGGACAGACTCAATCAGAACAAATCCAGAAGCAGCAGCAAGCCTACCGCCAGCAGTGAGCACCCTGCCATGAACACCGCTCCTGCCTCCCGGACTGGCCTCGAGCAGAGCACTGGAAATGCTCGCAAATACCCACTAGCAGGGTTCACTCTCCTCTGGTTTTTGGCTTTTGGGTTTCCCCTGTTTCTAAGAGGAGAATGGTGCCTTTTAATCCCTTCCCAGAGTCCCAGCAGCATAAGAATATCTCCATAAAGGTGCTGCTGAACCCATGAGTCAGGTTTGCTGATCTGGACTAACCCAGCATTACAGAAGCCATAAGTCCACGCAGGGAGGAGAAAAACAAAGTAATAAAGCATAGCAGGGAAAGGGGAGGGGGAAACAGGAAAAAAACGAGAAAAGACAAGATCCATATATGGGAATAGTGGCACACGAAAGCCAAATCAGTAGCTTTCACGTAGAAAAAAAAAGTGGTAGGAAAAGGGGAGGAGGAGGTAAGTATGAGAGAAATATTTCAGTCTTTAATTTCATCATGTTAACACTGCTTTAATTCACTACATAAATCTTTTGACGAATAGTAGATTCTTTTTTAAGGCTTTCCAAACAACGCAATGTCATTCTTTGGCTTATTATGTGGTTTGCCTAGACAATGTTTTTGTTGCTAAGCTCTTATTAGATGTGTATCTTGTAACGTCACTTACTGACAGGGAAGAGATAATAAAACATAAGAAACCTGAACACAAGCCCAGCAACTGATGTTACACAAGCACTCACTAGCAACAGTATAATGCCTTGCCTGTGACTTACGGATACTTCTAGGTACTTCCAGGATGAACCGATTGTTTCTGAACTGTTCCACACCGGTGTATGAGGAATTCATTTAGGAAAGGACAGAAAGGGTCTTTCTGAGACCCTCCCAGAGAGCACAGCTCAAGGTGTGTCACACCCCACCTCCCACACCAAAGCCTCACGAGCTGCATCCCCGCAGGCTGGCTCTGCATCCGACAGGAGCGGGGAGAACGGCCCTAAGCCACAAATACCAGGGAAATGCAAGAACAACACAACACAAAGACAGAGACTAATTAATAAATCTTGCTTACAAGGGATGACAGTTAGCAAGTCAGGAAGAGCAAGTGTAACAATCCAGCTATGTGAGTGGAAGACAAAGATATCCGTCCTGAACGGCAAGTTCTGTCAAACACCACTTCACACGCCACAGGCAGAAAACTAGCCTGATTCTACCCTTAATTCAATTATCCATGTCAACAGTGACCAAATACATCAGTATTTACAGCTTCCCACCATCTATCAGTTCACACATGCAGAAATTAAATCAACTTCCGAGTAAGGAATCATCAGATCACAGAAAAAAGACCCAGAAAAATATTTCTGCCAAGAAATCTAAACCGAGTACAGCTCCATTTAGAAAATTAAAGGAAACCTAAGGATAACCGTATCATTCACTTAACAAAAACCACCCAACACATTATAACAGGCTCTTCGTACACTCTAAAATGTGTTTGAAACCCAGAAAATATACCAGATAATGTGTTCTGTATATCCTCAGCAGTAGACATTATAGCTATTCTTAATCCTAGCTTTGTAAACCTTGTAGACATAATTCATTGTGCTTTTGGACCCATAATATTTTGCAAAGCACGGCAGTTTGCTGGCTTATAAACATGCTCTGCCAGCTCACTGGGTAGAAAGATTTCTGCTGACTTCATGTATCATTTCGGTTGCACTCATCAGGGATTAATAATTTTCCCTGCTAAGGATATAGGCTGCAAATACTAAGCAAAAGGGTTATGCGTGTGTCTGAAAAAGACTAGTGACATTTTAACAGGCGATATTTGACTATACCAATAAAGACATTAAATATGAATTGTACTAATGAAACCCAGGGTCCTTCATTAAAAAGCGAGAAGCACATAAACAACCCAGAAGTGACTGAATACTGCACAGCACTGCATAGAGCATTGAATCATGTTCTGAAATAACCCAACGATTTCTTATGCATTTACTATTCACTATTTATAGGCATATTCAGACATTTCTTCCTTGAGAAAGTGAAACAGGGCATGTGGCAGCTGTTCTATCATACTAATTGATACATGACCACAGATATTCTGAAAGTAATAAAAGATGCTTTATTCTTAACTAATTAATTTCAAAAATCTCAAACTTTTTGACAAGCTGATGAACTAAGTCCTCCTCTAACCCAGCCACCTGCTGCTCCTCATGAGACATTTACACTCAGAGCTCTGTACTTGCTCCGGCCCGTGGGGAGCAGCCGTGACGGTATCGCAGCGGCACCCCTGCAGAAGGTACGTGGGGGAAAGCTGCTACTGAGACGTGCATCTCTTCATACGGTATTTGCGTCCAGCCCTATTGCCCCCCTTCATTCTGCCAGCCATTTACAATACAGGAAAACAATCGAATTCACAATTAATTTTATCCACAACAGAGGGGCAAGTTGTCCCTTACTAACAGTGTTTTGAAAATCCCCAAAGAGAAGCTGACAGCAAAAGCCATGTAAATACACACAGCAAACAAGCACTGAAGAGACACTGCACTATTTCTTTAATGAAGTTCAAACAGGATATTTAAATTCCAAGTCTTTTGGAAATTTTACTGCTTTTTAAAATACATAATTGAGAAAATTGCTTTGTCATCATAAATGCACCATCAGATAAGGCTCTGTATTCTCCGCAGATTTTCATGAAGCAATTTCTCCTCTTTTTCCACATAGCTGCACACATACTACAAGAAATAAGACTAATTTTTAATGAAGAGGAGAGTATTTCATGTAATGAGAAGAACCCAAGAAACCATAAAGGAAGACTAATTTAAGCATTCGTGGCCAAATCCTCTACCAGTAGGGTCACACCTCAGCACATCCCCAATTCTGAAGCACTGCCATATTTTGCAATGAAGGTGATTTTCCATCACAGAGTATTTGCATTTCAATAATAGGTTTCTATCTTTATACTCAGCAGGAAGTAGGCAAACACCAACACAAATCCACATAATTAGCTTAATGGAATTTTACACAGTTAAAAAAAAACAACTTCAGAACAAATCACTGAGCGAATTGCTTCAAGAACATTACCTTCACACCTGCAGCAACACCAGAGCAGAAGAAATCATCAGTGAAATCCATTGCTTATAGCATTAAGCAGCATTTTGCAGTTTCAGCAGTCAAGCAAGTTCAAATGGTCAGTAGCAAACAGCTTTTGTAAACCATTTATACCTTGTTCTTACTAAAAGAAGTCTCACAAGAGAAATAATTTGTTGTCAGGACCAGGTGGAGAGATTTTAAGATCTTCACCATCGATCACCATAGTACAACCCAAGCATTAGTTTACTGTTCTCTCTTGGAGCTATATGATCTTGATGACAGACCAATGGACTTTTTTCTAAAGGAAGATAAATTAAACAGAGGCTTGTAATTCAGCAGAATTGCCCCGCAGTGACTATTAACGAGTCCGTCTACAACACTCAAGTCAGTGCAGGAGCACGGGCAGATGCAAACAAAGCTGGGTCACACGAGGAGCAAGGCACTGATCATACACTCCCCACTCAAGCGTTTATACACTTTTTTGCAAGTGTACGTATATGCTTCAATACATAAAATAGCTGTATCAGAGCCGATAATTCCACATGCACAGCGCTGATGAAGTGTGCGGCTCAAAACAAAGAGACCACAGACTGCTGGGAGCTGGCCAGGCTCAGCGAAGCAGTCCGCAGGGCAATGGTGAAAACCGGCATGTGTTGACACCGGTTATATGTGAGAACGCTGGTGGCTGAGAGGCAGCTTCAGCACGAGCTGCAGTCTGCTGTCCTCAAAGCCTGGCAGCAGTAGTCTAGAGGAGGCAGTCCCCAGCCTATCAAGAGAAATAACAAGTGACAATTCAGGAAAGCATGTTTGCTATCCATTCATGCGTGCATGCAATCTTTGGTCGAACAGCGGATGTGCTAAAAGGTTTTCCCCAGAGGAAAAGTGTTTATTAATTAATATCTACTGAATTAATTGGTTTCCCATATGCTCTGTTGTGCTTCTAAGACCGCAACCCTATCGATATTCCTGAAACGTGCCAGGTGTGGTGACTATACCCAGGAAGTTCATCAGGACAGTTCAGTCAAACCAAAAAACTAATTTACAGTTTTCTTTTCACCAAACTCAGAGTGTGTCCATCTACGCAGAAGTCACAGAAAATGCATCTTAAAAACTCCAGTCCACAATCACCTAAAAAAAAAAAAAAGCCAATCCACGTTCTTACTTCAGACACAACTATGGCATATGGCAGAAAAATAGAAGGAAGATGCGGATCAGAGGCCCTCGGCTCATTTACTGGCCCATTACCTGCAGGAGCCCTGGTGTTCCTTTCCCGCGCTGACCTCTACGCTCCTTACACCAACCTCTTCCTAGTAGCTGGTGCCACTACTACCAAACTAATCTTTACATCCAGCATACCCTCTCCTCCTACACCCTCTCATCTGTGCAGGAGAGGTATTTTTGGATTCTGACTACACCTGGCACAACTCTGCACAGTGACATCATTTTTCCAATGTTACCAATGTCATTGAGAGATTTTATTCATTGCATGTCAGGGTCAGCTGGCAGGGTCCATGACTCCGGTCATTCCTGGTACAGCAGCCATCCTTCACCAGCCCGTCTGTGTAAACTCAGGCTGTAGCAGCAGAGGAGGGTGAGCAGTCCTACAGCCATCCTCCTGTAAATGTGCGCTAGCACAGCCAGCGCATCCTCATCCAGGAGGACAAATTCCTCACCAAGACATTCCTCCTCCACTGCAATGCCACCTCTCCCAAACCCCCTGGTTGCACCTACACAGTGCTCAGGCCAGCAAAACCCTTCTTCAGACTAAGGGAGGGTGAGCACCCATTACAACAGGCTGTCTAGCAGATTCAAAGGCCTTTGATGTTTATTTAGTCCAAGTCTCCAATTTCAGCATTCCCTCACGTACGCAATACCCACTTAGTCCGACTCAGAAACTCGAACACCACCAACTATAATTACCACACCCAGCGGTGAACTCAGACTGCAGCGACAGCACCCATGATGCAGACAGAGCTAGCTGCCCCGGCTCCCTTTCAGAAACATTCTAAAGTTGACATGTACAGTAGAAAAGCATTGTCCCAGCTAAATTAACACAGTGTTCCAAGGTTTTCCTGCCATGCCACCAGTACAACACCACGCTGTCTCTGCAAGCTGGACAGGCCCAAGGACCAGTCGTCTGACCATTGTTTTGACAGCAACTGCTCTTGCACCACCAGAAAGGTCTTGGGTACAGCCCTAATACCGTACGTTAAGACCTCAAGAAAATGAAGCTGAAAACAGCCTAGTTGTAGAACTTCAACAAGACAATTCTGCTGTGAGAAAAGGTTAAAGCATGCCAGAACAGAAACATTTATCAACATACACAGGTGGGATTGTAATGTGTTCAGAACAAGCTTCCTACAGGGGAAGATGCTGCCAGGTCATGCTGGTAAGAAACAGAAGAGGCTGTAGAGAGGCTTAAAATGACATTCCTAAATCAGAGGCTTGGCTAACAATCGTTTCGTTACAAGTACATAATAACTAGAACCAAAATTAAAGCTACCTTCAGAGAATAAAATTTGCTGTGAAGCAGGCTGCAAATGAGAGTCAGCAGGACCTACACTGCCTGTCTGACAAACGTCTTCTCATTTTGTACTGGGCATGTGACAAGCAAGACTTTTGAAGTGTTCCATATGAAACATTAGCACACAACGCAGTGGTGGGGAATGCAGCAAATGAAAAAGGTGGGAAGACTCCTTCTGTCTAGGAGACTTGTTTCTGAAAGATTTGCAAAGTGCCACATGGAACAACGTACAGCGCTTCATCTTTCTGAGAGATGGCAAATCTCTCTTAAAGCTATCAACTGCTGCTCTTTAATTCAGAATATCTGCTCCATCCAATGATTAAATCCTTTGACATTTCACTTAGGAGGAGGTATTTCTCTTCCAGATGCTAGTAAAAAGCATATGACAACAAAAAATGACAAATGTTCAGTTTCCAGCCACTCTGATACAGCATGAGCCTACACAAAGGATGTGAAGAAGTGGTAACCACAGTACCCACAACATCTTGTCAATATAACCTCAGTAATCCCCTTGCGTACAGACTGAGCTGTTCCTAGAAGCACTTATTTGCTCTTCAAGGATTCAGGCTTGAGGGGATCTTCTCCATGCACTTCACTGTTTCGGTTCACTACCCTGCATGCAGATATGGAAGACTTCGTAACACATTTGCTGTCCACCTGCAAGACATGCTTTGAGAGATGTCCTATTCGTTCTTTCATGTCTGCAGTGCAGCTCTCGGGGATGGCTGAGCATAGCCCAAAAGGCAACCAACACCAGAACCAACACACATTCACTCCATTCAGCGCCGGTTCAGAGCCTCACAGACAGCTCTTGCTCTAGAGAGCCAGGGAGCTAACTCGAGCGGGCCACGAGAAGCTAACACATCCCAACTGCTGGAACATGAAAGCATCTGACAAAGGGAGAGCAGAAATACCAATTAGGGACTGGTGAAACGGAAAAGAGCCACCGCTATGCTTTCATTTCTCTATAAATCCACAGTTGGTGCAGTCACAGAACCAAGCCATTTGATTTAGATTTACCTCACCTATCCATCTCTCTGCTCTTGAAAAGGAAAATGGTGTTCAGGTTTTTCAAGACAGAGTTAAAAGGAACTTCCTGCAAAGACCTCCCCAGACAAAAAGCGCTAGCGAGTTCTTGCAAGATATAAATATACCAAAAACTCTCAAAATTTTCTGACTCAAACTTTTGCTTTCACAGTACAGGTTGTCAGAGGAGCTCTTGATGTCTTTTGTAGTTGTGCATTACCTGGAGGCTGACTGTAGGAAAGATACAGCTACAGCTTCTCAGAGTAACTCCTCATGCAAATACTCTGTCCTGAAGGAAAAACAATGCTCTTTTGAAATAAAATTAAACCACTGGTAAAGCACAGCAATTACTCTGGAGCAAAGCCACTTTGAATAATAGTAAAATCCATGCAAGGACATGTGTAATGTACAAAATGTACACTGGAATAGACTACACAGACCAGCATAGCTATCCCAACGTGTCTGTCATTGTCCAAATTCACAGGGTTTCTTCCCTAGTATAAGAGCTTGCAATACAAATTCAGGAGAATATACAGAAGAATCTTCAATAATTTGATATTTTGTGTGTTCTACCTGTCAAAGTACAAAGAAAATAAAAAAATCAAGCAGCAGCTTTAAGGAATGTGATTAAAATGCTTTGTTTCCTGCCTGAAATTTGCGTCCTGATAAGAGTAATCTGCAATGACAAATGACAGAAGTGTTTTTCCCATCCAGTTACCATTCTAGATCTCTGAGACGTTCTGGGAACGGTGGGAGGTAACAGTCTTAGCAAAAAATGGCTGGATGACTAGGGAATGCAAAGTACCCAACAGCTGGACTGTTTTCATGAGGACAGGGCAGATAAACACATACATACAGCATGCAAAAAAGGGAAACAAAATTGCCTTGATTGATCCGATTTAACATTGCTGAAAAACAATTCACAGCTAGGGATTTGCTAATAGCGCTCTCCCCCGATAGGCTCTGTGTGACAGCTGCGTTTGGTATCTCTGGTAACACGTTTAAAAATAAAAAAAGCCAAACAAATCACACGTAGGGTATATACAGCAGCATCCACCCCCTGTGCTGGTCTATGCAGTCACACTCAACTTCCTAAGTCTCTTTTCCTTTGTTCTTTAGAAGTAGAACAGAGGAGGGGAAAAGATCACATCTGTGCCATACCTTTAAGTATCAGAAACTTGGGCAGCTTTTGCAGTAATCTGAATCACTCCTCTGAATCCCCTTGTGTCTTCTCACAAAATACATGAGTTCTGCACAGATAGGATGGCACATTGCACCACATAAAGAGAAAAGCTGCAGAATTGAGGTCCGGGGTTTTCACCACAGGTAACTGCTGTTCTTTTTCACTGGGAGAGGCAGTGGGCTACGCTGGTATGTGCTAAAGCAAACAGCCTGCAAGTCTCGCTAAATCCTCTGTACTGAATAAGAGTCATAAAAGCCACACGACATATAAAGAGACTAACAGGTTCAGTGAAGCCAACACACACTGGCCAGGAAAAGGGATTACAACACTGCCAGAAGTCCCAGCACGAAAGATCTCCAGTTTAAGATCCAGTCACCAGCTGTGACGTATTTGAAGTCCTACAGCTGACCAGGGGTTACAAGAAGAATCCATGATCATTGCAGTGCAAGCAACTCTGCTGACCAATGCCTCAGGCCTAAAAACTCCTTCAGGGAAAAGAAACAGCAGCTCAGAGAATGGCAAAAATCTACAGCAGCTTCTACATGTACTCTAACAGTACCTGGAAAACTGCTATAAACACAACCTCATTAGACAATAAGTCATATATCAATATTTGATGAACTGATGATCCCTACTACTGTATTAAAGAACCTGAGAATTTGTTGACATTTAAGAGTGCCAATAAAGTATTTCCAGAGGTTGCATGTGAGTCACTTAGAGTCTCTGGTGCTTCCCCTCTAAAGGAAGACAATGATTGTGCTGTCTTTCCAGTCAAAGCCACACTACATTTTCTGTTTGTGGTGTTTATTCATCAAAGAACGGGGAAACAATCCTTTTTGCTAGGAGGCAGCTAATGGTAGAATGAATTACCTCGTTCATCTAAATAAAATCAGGTCTAAAACCTGCAATAACCACTTAAGTGCCTACTTTGTTAATTATTACACTGTTTATCTAATTCATTATGGACATCTAAATAATAAGCTCATTCAGCGTAAACTGAGATCAGAGACACCCATTCAGACCACTGTCCCCTGCAGCCTCACCCAGCAGCTTTACCGGGATTCTAACCCCCTGAGACTGTTCAATCGTTCCTCAGCTCAACACAGCACAGCATGATGAGAGCTTCCCCACTGTCTTTAACATCAGTTCCTCTGCACCATTTGTGTGGACTTTTGGGATGGTTACCTCCCATTTTCCAATCCAAGGTTTCCTACCAGCATGAACACAGACAGCAATCCCCAAGGGAGTGAACATGAGAATTGCTGTGTTATTAATCCAGTTTCCCCTTCCTCACCTGTTGCTTTTGAATTCATTATTTTGCATACAGCTGCAACAACAACTGTTCCCGTGAAAATCAGGATTTCTATAAATACCCAGTAGTGCTCACTTGGGAAACAAGTGCAACACACCTTCCAGAGGGCATGAGGAACTGCACCTGCACCTCCCACGTGGCCTCCGTTACATCCTCCGTCCACTCCCTTTCAAAAAGGCAAAGCACTTGCTTTTTTTAAGGAAATTGCACATTTCACCTTCCTATGCTTCATTTCAGTTTGGCATTTATATAGCTCAGAAGATAACTACACCTTTTCTGGCAATTTTAACATGATTAAGCGTGCCTCCTATTGGGGTACTTCCACCTTTCTTGGAGATAGGAATTGAAGTCGGCACGTGTACTGCCTGGGGAGGCTGTGTTACCAGTCCAATCACTCCTGAGCAGTGATCTCATCTCCAGGTAGAGTGCAATAGCTGCAGCCTTGGAGAAAAATTAAAGCAGGGAAGTGACTGCAAGCCTTTCAGCTGGTGGACAAGCCTGTGATAATTCTACTCCAAGTGGCAAAACAGAACTGGAACAAATCAAAACAAACTCCCAGCCATGCTGGAGTTCCTACTAAGGGAGTGGTGTTTTCCTCAAGTATTTCCAAACAGCAGTCAGTGTGGGTGGGTGCGGGGAGTCAAAGCCTTCAGAGCAAACTGCTTATTTAAATAACTCCTTTTAATTGTCCTTCCCTGCAGAGCAGATTTGAGCCATGGAATCACTTGTGCTCCGAGAAGGGGTGAATACATACCATTGTGACTGCAATTACAGCACAGTTATTAACACCAATCTCTCCATTTCTGAAATAAAAGCTTCATGAGCTAATAATGAAGGAAAGCATTCAAAAAGCAGTGAAACAGTTTTTCCATTTAGCACTAGTACAGGAACTGCCAGTTTACTCTTGACTGTTTACCGAGCACCTGAAATGCGGCAGATCGGGACTTCCAGCAGGCACCAGGGATGTTAACCTGCAGATTTACACAGGAGGCAAAACCCGGTATTGTAATATAACCACAGAAATACAACTGCACAATGTCAGCAGGCTTTATATAAAACAATACGCTCTTCTGAGAAATTACAGTAATTTGGGTGTGAGAGAGTGAAAAGACTTAAATCTGGCCAAATATTGTTAGGATAGCCGGGAGAAATTATGCAGCACACCAAATGCCAATTAAAAATATTAAACAAAAGCAAACCATCTTGGACTGTAAATTTTTGCTTCCCAACTGCTGTGTAGGCGCATTATTTAGAGCAGCTGTGTTATTAAAAAAAACCTCTTATGCATACACAGTTCTGTACAGACCTTTGACCTTGCAGAGAAGGACTCAGTGTGTGTGTAGCCCAGCAGAACCCACTTTACTAGAGTCCCAGATTTAGCACCAAGAGGAAAATTAATCTACAGTATAACTCTATTAAATGCATGTGGCTTCATTTAAGTCAAGAGCCAAGCCCAGCTCACACAGCCAATGCACAATTAAGTATCAAGAGGGCAAAATGTTGGAAGGAAGAGAAATTTCTCAGCTGAATATTATAAACTGGGACAAATACATCACAATGACAAGGGGCAACTTTGAATCACAGCTCCACCACAGTTAAGCCATAGGTTCTCAGCCACTTCACAAAAGTAGGGAAGTAATCACATTTTTTTCCTGTTTTGCAGATAGATGGGCAGCCACACTGAGGGCTACCTCAGCAGCAGCAGTTGGAGTCAAGCTCTTCCCTTTTGACTCACTCTTGAAGCCTGGGAGCCATTCGTACCTTTCCAAAAACTAACTGTGCACAAACCCATAGTATTTACTTTCAGTCTATTTCTTAGCACCTTATTTGAAAGATCTTTTAGTAATCTCAAACAGTCTAACTCAGGGCAATACAACCCTCAAACGAAAGGCNGTTTTGCAGATAGATGGGCAGCCACACTGAGGGCTACCTCAGCAGCAGCAGTTGGAGTCAAGCTCTTCCCTTTTGACTCACTCTTGGAGCCTGGGAACCATTCGTACCACCCTCAAACGAAAGGTCCAGCCTGAGCAGAAAGCTCAGTGATGCAGGACACGTGTCATCGGAAAGCCTCCTTTAGCTATCACCTACACGGGCATGTCTAAGGCACAGCTCTGCTGAACCCATGTCATTGCTGCAGTACAAATGAAGGAACACGTTGCTTCCGCAAAGATAAAGCCATCAGAAAACAAAAGTCAGAGGAAAAAACCACCCTGTCCAACTGCAAGCTTTCATAATTTTTTCTTGAGTGTTCTACTACTCTCCCCCACCTCTGAAATGCTTCAGGAACTCACACAAACACATTCAAAAACACATATTTGAGAAGACAGATGCATATAACAGTTTGTCCTGGAGGCACAAAACAGAACTGGGTCAGAAAATTGGGTAACATTTGACTTGCTCAGGCCAACACAATCAGAAGGAAAAAAAAAAAGTTTTGATTGGATTACAGCCATGCTGGCTCGAAGCAGTTATCTCCTACACTGACTTCAGTACTAAAGGCCTTGAGCAACGACACTATCATGTTCCCTGTTTTGAAGAGGATGTGCTTGGTTTCATCCTTTCACGTCTACACATGCACAGCATCCCTTCTTCACCCACCAACAATGAGGAAGAACCTTTCATAACCTTTTCCCAAGCTTAACTAAAGATCACGCGGTACTGTCAGGACAACGGAGGGCAGAGCAGCCAGATGCCATCCTAGAGCGGGCACCTGAACCTCCTCCCTTGCAACACCCACGTGTTACACCGTGAAGGGGATTTGAACGGAGCCCCGAGCTTCCAGCTTCTGATCATTTATATCACACCATTTTGAGTATCACTAGTATCTTACCAAGAGATGAATTCCCAGTACAGTTAACCCTGCACTCTTCTGTTTCACCTGTTCCAAAATTTGCACTGCTTCTCTGCTGCCAGAAAGCATCTCCATGTGGAAGTTTTCAGGCCTGTTCCTTTTTTCATTTTTTATTTTTCACCTCCCATATGAGGAAAAGAGGCAAGATTTATTCCCCCAAGATCGTTGAAACAAGACAGCTGAGTAGAGGAAAAAAAATAGAAAGCAGTGGGAGGGTAACAAAAGTGGATAAACATGGAGGTGAAAACACAAGGGTGGGACCCTGCTGGGAGCCAGCGTAAGAGCTATTAACACCACGCAGTTAAACCCATGTTTAGACAAACCCTGGGAAACACATCTGGATGGTATTGACAGAAGCGACCTTGCTACAAAGTAGGGACAGCACCAGCTCTCCACTGCTGCAGGAGACATCCCAAGCAAACAAAGGCCCTGTGTTCACTCGTATTGCATAACTTGAAATCATTCAACCACCTTCCAATAATATTTTACAGTGCACAGTCACCACCTTCTTGACATCCTGAGAAGTTCTAAACCAGCATTCCTTTTAAAGGTTACTTATTTCATAGAAGAGGAAACTGAGGCACAAACTAGCAACAGGCTATCCCCCAGTGTTTCAGTGCCTCCAGTTACGCTGAGCTTCTGTGACACGTTAGTTGTCAGCACCAGCAAGAAAGCCCCAAGTGCATCAGTGTCCAACAAATACACTCCTGTCTCACCTAACATCCAAAGAGCAGACTCCAGAGCTTTAACTGTTCAGATCACTGATGAGCTAGGTTGATAAAGTTTATACTTTTTGTGTGGCAGATTTTGAGAAATGTCCCACAAATGGAAGGTTGCCTCTGGAACTCATTTATCAGGAATTTCAGCAATGCTATACCCAGATGTTGCATATCACTTCAGGCTCCTGCTGAAATGCAAAAGGATTAACTATACAGGACTTGAAACTGCAAAACTCCCATGAACATTGACAGCAAGTCCCTCTCATGGCAATGAGAATATACCAGCATGAAACAGTGAAACGACCAAAGCAAAAACCTCCAGTCCTCTGAGTTCACTGGCATGAGATGCCCAGCTAGGGACCCAAAGCCTTTCCTCATCTTGTCGTCTTTCCCCTCATACTATTTTCCTTCCACTTCACTACAATTCAGATGTTTTGCTAAACTTTTCCTAAGTGTTCCCACACCAAAAGCACTCGCTGTCCTCAGTATCTAGTCAATTTTCTTAAATTCTCAATAGCACAGGGGTTCCAATCTTCTTTGATGTTTTCAACCAGCATTCTCTCTCTGCTCCTTCACTGTCCATCCTGCCTTAGCATCAGATGCTCAACATCCATCTACTTCAGTACATGACTGAAGCACTCAGCCTCCCATTTAGTAACTCTGAAAAGCCAGCTCTTCGACCAATACATCAGCAGGAGCCATTTCTTCCTCCCCTTTCACAACAGCCTTTCACAACCATCAAATACAATTCACAGGAGCTCTGCCTCACAGTTTTCATTACCAGCACCTTTCAATCAGAGGCACTGGGCCAAAATAAACCATCTCACTTATTAGTCCTACAACCTGCCATCCATCACAGCCATCCTTAGCATACCTGGGTCTACTCTGCGCTGTGTTCTAGGGATTGCTCATTTTAAGAGAGGTCTAGGGAACAGGACACTGAAGTGGGGACACCTGACTCCACCAGTGGCATACTGGAGAGCCTGGGGAACAGGGATGTACAGCGATTAACCCAATGGCATCCATCTATAGAGGCAAATACATACACTTATCTTCGTTACAAGAAGCTTTATGACCTGTAAGTGTTCAAGTTCCATTTATTTGTAGAGTCTCAGTTCCAATTCCACAAAACCCAACCACACTTTTTGCCTGAAGTTGCTCTATTAATAGCAGCTTCTTTCCTCCTGGGAAGTATCAACACAATCATCTCTCAGATTCTTCAATAAGGTCTAACAATAAAGTAAGGCAAAAAGCAAACAATGAAGGAGACAACAATCCAGCTTAGAGAAGTTCTTACCTTTTAGCTGGCAAGCAAGCGAAAATACAAAGGTAGATGAAATATTTCAGAAACACTCCCTGTCCCACATTCCTTATTCCTATATATTGAGAGAAGCCTTTTCCATTGGGTTGAAGTCTTGCAGTTCAATCTCAACACTAATATGAACTTTTCAAGAATTTTCTCCTTTTGCAGATCATCCATGTGCTTTTTAAAACCTTTTTCTCAGAAAAATAAAAAAGTTCTCATCTCGTCTCTGAACTCAAGCCAGCTCTACAGACATCCATGGGTCAAATCCCAAACCTTGCTATTTCTTTACACAAGAAGAAAAGCAAGGCTGCTGTAACAAGTACAAAGCCTAAAGAATTCTCCGAGCCACATGAACATAAGTCCTGCTTAGATGAACAGCTGGAAAACACAACATCACTCTGTAGATTTTCTAGTCTTACACCCAATTCTGACCGTCTGTTGTACACACACTTACAGGTTTCTCTTTCAGAGAAGTCTCTTTAATTCTTGTAGCTCACCAGCTCACTCCTGCTGTTACAGTAATCCTTCTGGGGAAGCCCATTTTTTTTTTCTTTACACCCTTGCTGCTGATCTCCATGATAATCAATAGACGTGGTTCACCCCGAGCACTCACTCCGAGTTTCTGCACGGCTCACCATGGCACTGGTCCTGCCATCTGCTGCTCTGGTGAGGCTGGCTCGTGCAACAGGACCTGCTGGCAGGCTGCGAGGCAGGCGGCCAAATAGCTGCTGGCTAACAACATCATCATCCTTCTCTGTTAAAAATACCACATCCTCTCCCACAAAAACAGAGCGACTGTTCTCCAACTGAGCCATCCAAATCACTCTACTACCTTAGCATTAAGATATGTCCCAACCTTTGAAATAAAATGTTTCTGCATTTAAAGGATGTCAGGGGTTACAAACGTACCCAAATATTTCCCTGTATTGTTGGAAAGCCAAGCACAGCAGTCAGTCTAACAGAGTAACAGGCCAGTACCTGTTGTCTACAGCAGAGAGTCATTTTGTTGGTCAAAAGGGGAGCTTGACAAGTAAGTTATTTGTGTAGTGGTTGAATGATACTCATAGGACTTCTGTGATTTGATGCAGATGAACTAAGTCACCAGGTAGCCCTAGTTTCACTGGCTTGGTTTTTTTCAAGCTTAAAATTTTTCTTTCCAGTTTACTGGGCAACATTTTCAAAAGCACCTGAGTTCTGCTGACACCCAGTATTTCTACCACTGGTGTTAGTAGATGCACGCCTGGAAGGAATATAAACCTTTACAGTACAGAAGTATTATTTTGCTTGTAATAAACAAAAAAACCTTAAAGCAACAGATTTTGTCTCCTATGCACAGGAAAACATGAATAGGGCAAACATGGTCTAAGGAGGTGACAAAAGACAGAGCAAAGTGATTTAGAACCAGGTTCCACAACATCACCTACAGTGACTTGGACACACAAGCAAACGCATAGCTGGCACCCAGCTGTGTAAGCGTAAGATCGGCTTCTGCTTCAGCCAGCTTCTGTATGAACACATCCAACAGCAAACCACTCACTGAAACACATCATCATCTTTTGATGCTCTTCACCCCGTAGGGGCCAGATTCCTCAATATGGTAAAGCAAAAATAGTACAGAGAACAATTACCTTTACATGATTGCATCAAGGTAATGCAGTATGAAAATAATATACACTGTCTGTTTTTTCCCATAGTAACACAAATTATTTACCACCAGGACAAGGACAGCCTTTAAGCAGCAGAGTAAGATTTCAAGGAAAAAAAATGTTTTTCAGTTTGTGAGTAGGAAAAAAAAAAGCATTTACAGATATTCTTTTGAAAAAGGACAGTTGAGACCAATTCTGCTGCCTACTTCAGAGACCTTTAAAGGACATTTTGTCAGTGTAAGGCAAAGCTTATCAGTCTATCATGGGGAGAGAAGGGGAAAGAAAGGGGAAACAGTTTAATTTTCCCCTGCTCATCTAAACATAAATCAAGCGAGCCTCATAAAAATGTGCAAGGCAGAGAGAATTTATTGACTTGGCCTGGTCATAGACTTGATAACATATCTTGCTGTTGGTGTGGCAAGTGGGGAAAATAAAATTAAAGCCAAACTGTGGAAACTGGCAGGCTTACTTTTAAATGGAGCTTAAATCCAAGCCAAAACAAAACATCTCTGACCTCTCTTTGGAAAATACACTCTTGAACACCTCCAAATTAGCCATATTTCCTATAAAGTAGTTTCTTAAACAAGAATGAGCTCCAAACCACTCCTGATGGCAGACATGAGATCACGTACTTCAAGGCTAGTCACCTGCCCTTGCCTCCTACTGCTCACCACAGCCAGTGGAAACTTCGCTTACAGGAGAAGCTTCATTTCAGAACTACTAACTGAAGGAAGCTTAGTATTTCATGTCCTTCCCATGTCAGTTTGACTCTGCCTTATTTACTACCTCCCTCTTGAACAAAGTCCCAGTTCCATTATTTTGTTTGGGCGTGAGGGAGATATTAATTTATCAGGGGATGTGGGGGTGGTTTAAGCCAAGAAGAGTCTGTAAAGCATGAATGCATCATCTCTGGCTTCGTATCACACAACGATTCATCTTTCGCCCAATCCTTCCTTTCACATAGCCAGGATGCCAGCAACTCTCTTACCATGACTTTTGCAATGACAGTTTGCTATGGCAGAGGACCATCCCACTATCTGCTACTGAACAGTTATCCGCAACTCCTAGGGAAGCTCAGCACTCACTTGAATTGCCTGTAACTCTCACCATTCTACAGAAGAGCTTCAAAACCAAAAACGTAGCTTCTCTCAAGGCTCAAAAGCAGAAAGTATATTAAGAGACATGAGATGCTTTAGTCTGTGCTTTTTTAACTCTTCAAACTGAGGTCAGCTCCTCTTCTGGACCCGGGTCATTTCTGAGCCCCCAGGTTGCTGACACAGCACACAAACCTGGGGAGAAGATACAAGTACAAGAAAATCCAGACATGCTGCTCAGCGTCTCTAGCTTATGTCTGGAGCAAGTAATCTGAATTTGACTGTTTCAAAAGAAACAAACAACAACACCCAGTGGATTATTTTTTTTAACTTAGTTTCAAATACACTTGCAAGAAGAGCCTGGGGAAGAAGCCTCATGTTGCAATGGGAAGCGTTTTGCCTTAGAGAAAGCAACCCAACCATTTACAAAATAAACAAACAGCAGAAAACAAAACCAGCCAAAATCTCTTGAAAATGATCAAGCACAGAGTTACTTTGCACTCTGCCTCTTGAGCGAGGAAGAGGCTTGGGATGTTTCAAAGGGTACAAAACATTATTGAAAAAGCCACCACCTCACACTGACAACAGAACGGCGTCTGCTCCGGGTTCAGTGCTGAGAGGTACCAACCTCAACGGCCTGCCCAGAGGATTATCTTTGTAGCCTCCTATTCAACGCCGTTTAACACACGACAGCACACATTCTAACTGCTGATTCAACTCTCCAGTCAAAACAGGCATGAGAAGCAAATAGATTGTTTCTCTCCAGACCCTAATTTTAAACCTGCAATCATTTACACACAGCAATGCTCGCACCTCCATCCCCAGCAGCCTCTGAAACACAAAGCTCAGTAACCTCACATGGTTAGCATGAGCCTAGGTATATAGATTGAAGTAGGGCACATATAATAAAAAAAATCCAAACAATAAATTACAAGGGAGGTGAGGCTTGCACGCAGCAAGCCTCTCTTACTGATCACTATGCCAGTTTCTCAACCGAGCCGCAACTGAAAAGCCAATTTAATAAATACCTCTCGTTTCAACAGGCGGGACACCACCAGGCACTGAAAAATGCTGTAGCTCAGCAGAAAGATAATGCAGTGATCATGGGGTGGGTATAATAGAGGGATTATTTTACAATTACAGCAACAATGAAAAAGCAATTTATACAGTAACACACTCATGTACTGGCAAGCGCCTGTCCAAAGGGATTAAATAAAACCCTGACACAGACTATAGACAGAAGAATGTCTTTAGCACAAGGTTTATGAACTTCCCTCGACAGTCATATTTCTGTGCAATGTCCCTTAAAGACAGTATTTTGCATTTAGATCCGTTTTAGATAACAGAGGCACAATGCACAAATAAGAAACAAGGAGCACTTAGAGAAGTCTCACTTATTTAAAGAAAAGCAAAAGCACATCCACGAAAAGGACAGGTCAATTCTCACTGCTTCAGAAGGCACACTTCAGCAGCCCCCCAAAATATCTTTATTTACTGGGTTAAAAATGGTCAAGGAACCCCAGAAGCAACACTGGTAGTTCTTGGGACGTTCCTGCTGCAGCAGTGGCATCAATAGAGTATCTCAGAAGCCTTTAGCAGGGAATCCTAAGAAGTGACCATGCGAGAGGACAGCTAGCCAGGAACACTGTGTGGATGGAGAGAATGGTTCACAACATCCCATGCTGCTGAAGCAGTGTCCTCTGTGTTCTCCAAAAAAGATTCACTGAACAGAAACAGCTTTCAAGGATAACCTGCAGATAGATCAGGCACCCTTCCAGAGCAGCAAAAAACCCAATTGAGAGGGAAAAAAACGTGTTTCAGAAGAGAATTTGGGCAGTTCAAAGGGAGGGCAGATGAACGTTTTTACAAACCACAGAGCTTTTAGCTCTGGTTGATTTATTAAATGGGTCGTCCTCTTTTTACCATCACTTCAGGCAACAGTTGAATTATTCAATGAGCTCCAGTTGACGATGTTGTTTCTAAAACACTTGGGCCACCTCTGGGGGAGGAAGACAGAAGGCAAGGGGGAATAAAAACATGTTTAAAAGTCAAAGAATTTAACAGAAGTGAGTCCTATCCATTTACGAGAAGTCTCAGAAAAAGGGAGGAAGTATTTCTGTAAGCCTCCTGCTAAGGAAGGTTGCACCACACAGGCACTGCCATGAACTGGAGGTGTGCAGCTCAGCTGTGAGCCAGCAAAGCCAAGACAGCCTTGTCTCTCGAATACCAGCACAGGGTGATAACCCTTCTGCTGCTCCAACAGAACGGGATACATGGCTTCAACCCTAGGGATACCCACCATGTGTTTCCATGTGTCTGGAAATAAACACATGCTTTTCCCCTGGCAGTTTCCCATCTCTAACAGAACTGTCAGAAGAATTTCTCCTGCAGTCCAGTGGAGTGAAAAGCTGGTTTTGGACAGTCCTTCAGAGCTTCGAAAACAACAAAGAAATCCCAAAATCTGTCATTAATTTACTCCCTTATGTCATATTTTGCTGCTGCTCCCAAAGAACAGTTTCCTTGCAAACTAGATATGTATACTTCAGAATAAAACTCAGGTTATTTATGGCTCCTTTCCCCTGTAAAGATTACAATAAATTTATAGGCACATAATCTATAAAGATACAATCAGAGCATTTTGACCTGAGTAAATCACAGGAGTCCATGCACCAACTAATTTTCAAATACAAAGATTAAAACCAGAATTCAGCACTGACAGCTAATAAGCACTCTGGACCTTTTTAAGGACTTAATGTTTTCTTCTTAACATCTGTGAGAAACTGTTATACACAAAGATCCTTCCAGACTTCTCCCAGTTCTCAACATCAGTGCCTCCAGAGTGATCATTTATATCTACTCAAAGTGATCCTGAAGAGGTATAAATGCTACAGCTGCCTATATACATACTGATACCTGCCACCCTCCTGAGATGTAAACAGATGTAAGGCAACAGCAAAGCCTGCTCAAAGACAGACAAGGTTCAGATGTCTGTCACTTACCTTCCCTGGCCTGCCTTTCTGCTCAGTTACCCTGCAGAGCATCAAGGACTGGCACTGTCACACCCATCTCACAGAATGACAAAAATTCAGTCCAGAAATTCAAAGGCTACCTCTCAGCTACAATTCTGGGGTTACTTTTTTGAAATACATACAGAAATCCTAGGCATATGGAAATGGTATGACAAAAGAATGCAGAGTTTTCTAAATAACTGATATCTTGATGAACAAGAAAGCCTCCCAGCTTCCTTCTGAAGTAATTCAGTCTTTCTGGGAATCATGACTTTACATCTTTAAATATCTGAGTTAAAGTTTACAAATAACAACTATAATAACAAAGATATCTAAAAGTCAATGAAGGAAGCAAATATTTCTCAAAAGCATGCAAAAATAGTTAAAGAAAGCAAAACTGAGAGTCAGAGCCAATTAACAGGGTTCCAGACCTGGACCCTGTAATCTCCTAGCCCTACCATGGGCCAAGTACCAGAGACTGGTTATTGAATTACCGCTCTTTGCCCTCAGGTTAGATGGAGAAATAGTTTATACTCACTGCATTTGTCTCCCATGAAGAAATCCCATTTCTTTCAATTTTTGTCTTGAACCAAAACAGTCCATCTCAACCACTGCATTGTCTTGGGAACCTTATTTGCTTCTTCCTGCTATACACTACATGTTTTTGATTAAACAACAGGTAAGATTCTTCTCCAGAAATCTTTTCATTTTTTCTTCCTGTGCCTTGATCTTATTAAAAGTTCTTCCTAGCTCTCTCTTTGGTAGCCATTTATCTTCTATAGAGATGAAGTCTATCCATTCCGGCAAATCCAGGTTCTCATTACTGCAGAAATACCATTGATGCAGGAATTTTAAAAATGTGGGTTTAGTTTGTGTGTGCTCATTGGGATAACAACTATTAATGCCGTGTAAGACTTCCTCATTACAACGATTTCAAAAGGATACTTTAAATGCCTTTATGTAAAAAAAGTTCATGTTTCTGAATCACCTATGTAAAACAATCAAATCTGCTTTTTTTTCTTTTTTTTTTTAAACCAAGAACATAGTCTTTTTGTTGTATTCCAGTAAAGCTGCTTCATTGTAACCACACATATTGCACAATGCCAATTTTCAAGCTGTAGTGTCATTGGGAAATTCTCACTCCAGTAACTTCCATTCAGTCCTAGCCAAGAGCATTAGAATATTTACTAAGCTGACATGCCATTACCCAGAGAACAGCACCCTAACCCAATCCATTTGAAACAATCAATGAAGCTTATTATACAGACCCAAAATTCAATATTGAGGACGCATCTTTGAAGTAATCGAGAATATTATCACTGGGAGAAAATTATTCACTAAAGCCACCCTCTTTAAAGGTTAAAGTTTTTTGCCTTTTTTAAATAAGCAAAACAAAATTATGACAGAAATTATACAATAGAGAGAAAAGGGGCTTATATTAAGTAAATAACACCTTCTGTCTGCAACAAGCTGAAAGCATTTGGTAAGCATTATTCTCCTCCTCTCCTTTTTTTTTAAGAGCAACCCTTCCAGTTAACAAACCAACTTTTCAAAGAGATTTGCAGGTGAGTAATGACTCCCTTCTTGGTGTGGCCACTCTCATGGCACCACTGAGCAGGAAAATTGACAGGACATGGTGCAAATTTGACTGTGAGCAGTCGAGACACCAAATGCTGCCTAAACTTGCACACATTTTTTTATCTTCACTATTTGGGAACACCAGGTACGCTCAGAAGAGCAATGCTAGCCTGAGATGCACCAATCAGTAAGTTAATGCAACTTCAGAAAATCTAGAGAGTTTCTATTCAAATAACTGCTTGTCTGAGACCTTCAGAAACATCACTCCATCACACAGCCTTGAGACAGCCCCACCCCCAAAAGATGTCTTGTGTTACTCAAATTTTGCAGCACCAGCAGATTATCCTCTTCCATAAGGGGCTGCTAACGGGCTTTTAGTGACCAAGAGCACAGGGGCAAGAATCTGTTCAGGATGAGTAACCTCTCCGTCCATGCCCTCTCCACAGAGCAGTTCCCTCGACAAGTCACAGGCGGTCACGTTTTCTCCTGACGGTCAGCAGAGGAGGAAGGCTGAGTCTGGCAGCAGTCTGGGCAGCAATCTGTCACCATCACCAACAAGCTGCTCCGAAACACCATACAGGAACAGTTCATGAGAGCAATCTCTTGAGTTTTCACCAGCATTCAGGTGATAAAACAGCAGCTTACAAAGAAGGTTTGCTCTCAGAGAGTTTCATACAAGACGGTTGCCACCCGCTGCCCTGCCGGGGAGGGATTGTGAAACCTCCTCTTAAGGTCACCCTAACTGTCAGCTTTTGAGTGTGTCTCCCTATTTCCCTCTAAGTCTCCAGCCTTTCAGATGATTATTAATGTAATTAGGAGTAGTAATCAAGATTTACTGTGTCCTTATTCCAATGAGGAATCATGCAGCCTTCTCACGCCCAGGGAGGAAGACGGGAACGAGCAAAGTCTGATGGCTGGGAGAGAATGAGGAATTTCCCCCCCAAGTCTGCCAGGGAGAGATGGATTTGGAGAAAGCAGGTAGGAGGCCTTGCTGCACAGAAGCACCACACATTTATCCGCAGGTTTCTCTGTTGTATTTTTTTACTATCTGGCAGAAAATAGGTCAGACTTCAGTCCTATATATCTACATCACCTCCTTACAGCTGTATTTTGCAGGCAACGTTTACTACATGTCCCTTACCACCTGGTGAACACACAGGGATAAGCATCTGGAAGCACCACTGTTGCTGGCAAACTGACACAGCTACAGATCCCATCTTCAGCCCTGGAGCCACGCATGCTTCCTGGCACATCACCTGCTTTCATCTAAGCCCACGGAAGGCAGGTGTTATTTACTTTGCCAAAATGCTCAGAGACATTTAACCCGTCCAAGGACTGTCCTCTTGCCTCCCTAAAGGGGAGGGGGCAGAAAGTAATCATTATAAAGAGAGAACAAGAAACTCCTACAGCTCTTTTCCCTCTCTGCTGTGTGAGGAACGTGCCCAGCTGAGTTGATTCCAGCAGAGGCAAACACCCTGAGCCCTTAGAGAACCTGAGCGGGGAGTGAGCAGGGGGCACAGGTCTCCTGGTGTAGATCCCTAAATAGCACAAGACATTACCACATGTCCAAATGTAC